>ML809978.1:16307-60375 GCA_009831015.1 Picea engelmannii | reverse complement strand
ATGTACGGGTTGTGGTGTGTTGTGGTACCAATCAACCCATCCGCAACGTGAGACATTCTAGGTTTGTGCTGGCCAAATGGTATGGGTCTGGGTGCATCAGATAATACTTTGTATAAGTAACTTGATTGAGCATAAATGAGTTTGAACTGTTGAGTCTTGCTGATGGCTTCCTCTTCGGATTGGGGGAAGATGGATGCCACATCTTTGGCAAGTATAGAGACAAGTGATTTTAGAAACCAATCGAGACGTTGTTCTTTGGTGGTTTCTGCTTTACATAAACTATGTCGTCGACACCATTCGTGGATGTGGTTGACAATATGAATAACTGAGGTTTGTTTACACTCGGAGAGTAGTTCTAAACCAATATCATGACGAACTGGTAGTTGGAAAAAGGCCAAAAAGGCTTTGGCCAAGGATTCAAAAGTCACATGGGACCCTAATTTTTCGTCCACATACCATTTGGCTGATGGACCAGTGAGTGTTCTCTGAAATAACCTTAAGCGGATGGAGTCATTCATGATGTTGTTTCAAGAGCACCATAAGTGAAAGGTCATGACATAGTTCAAGGGATCTTCCCCCAGTTTTCCTTCAAATTTTGGAATATCTGAAGGTAGCTTGGTAGGCATATTAGGCCACGTGGGGTCATGTAAAATATGATCATTTGTGAGTTTACTTAAATCAGGAATGTTGAAAGATGTCAAGTATGGCATGGGGGGTGTTGGTGGTGGATTAATTCCAGCCATGGTGTGAGACGGTAGTGGACCTGACCCTTGAGAGGGATTTGGTGGGGTTGTACTTCTCCCTTGAGAAGAAGTTTTCCCCCCGCCTCCTTGTGAAGGAGAGCTAGTAGATGGATGGCCTTGGGAATTGGATCCAAGTAAAGTGGAACCAAGAAAAGTTGATCCCAAAATAGTGGCACTCACAGGGGTGTGAGATGGTTGAGTCGGTGAGTTGGTAAGACTAGGAACTCCTCCTAGAATAGGAGGGAGATTTTGCAAGCGTTTGGAATGAAGTGGATTCTATGGGTCCCCTATGATGTCCAACTAGAAAAGTGAATGTGTGCAAATGGTGATGAGAGCAATATATGAACAAGAGACTTGTATAATTTGGACCTTCACAAGATAATATTTTTCACAATTGCATCTAATCAAATGAGCATCATACATAAATCAATTGTAAATAAGCATACATGTGGGTAGGTGGATTTTTTCCACGTGGGGGAACAAATAAAACAAATGCTCGTGTCCTAAAAGACGTATTTTCCTTCCTCTCAAATAGCACTGGACCTTCCAAGAGCACTCAATAGTGGGGTCTGAAGCCATCGGAAGAGGAACTAGCGAAGGATGAAATAATAAGTTATAATGAGGGGTAGAGGGTGCATATCCCAAAAGAGTTGCCGATATTTCCCAATAGCCACACAAAATCTGATCAAGGTGCAATTGCAGCCCACAATTTCCACCTGGGTAGATGTCCTAAATTTGGTCACTAGGTACCTCAGTCAAAGTGCAACATTTAGATTTTTGGCCTAAAAAATGGGTCACGGGTTGGGTCCCTTCCAAGAGTTGGGTGACTCAAGGGGGGATGCATAGAACAACCAGACCTCAGCCTTCAACCCTTCACGGGTATCTCCCTTAACACTTGACTTGGAGGATTTTTAAAGTTCCCTATTTGTCAACTTCTAATGTTTGAAAATGTGAGAACTAGATAACCGGGGGTTTTTTGGATGCATACCCCCGAGATCCTACCTAGACTAAAAAAATTATTTTTCCACCTCCTGTAGAAGAAAACTTAGTGAGTTTTTAGAAAAAATTTAGATGTGGTGGGCTGAGAGATTGGGGGTGTGAACCAATCTCGTTTGAATTAAGTGGGTGTGGATAATTTCTTCAAGAAATAGTGGGACTTTTCAGAATTCCTTTGGAGAAAACCTACTTCAACCTCCACAATTCAAGATGGAAATTATGTGAGTGAGGAGTGACTTTGTGTGTGAGCAAGTGATAAAATGTGACAAATTTTAATAAGTTGAGTGTGAATTTGCAACATGTGGACTTCCTGTGGTCCTTACAAATCTTTGTTACCCATCTTACTAAGTGTCATTGGTACAACCTTGGGGAATTTTAAAAACCCTAAAGAACTAGCAAATGGACATATGGGTCCTTAGCAATCCTTTAAACTCCTTGATGTTGTTTGTACTAAGAAATCTTGAAAAACTATCCTAGATTGCAAACATGTGGTCATGTATGGGCTCGTTACTTTGATCTTTAAACTCCCCTAGTGATGTAAACTAAGAAGCAATTTCAAGAAAATATCCTAAGTTTGCAACATGTGGGCATGTATGGGCACTTACAAATTTAAAATGATTTCAAAAATAAACTAAGAGGAGCCCTAGGGGGATTTGTCCTCTCCTAAAGATTTTGTTAAGGGAGATGACATGTCCCCTTAACCACCTTTCCAATTATCAAGATCACTCTATGGTGCGAGAGAAGAGCATACTCAATGATCAAAGTTGATTTCTGGTCCATTGCAAGTGATTTTATATGTGATAGCAATAATCTCAACTTAAATCTTACAAACCAAACAAGCCATCCATGTGGCAACCGAAACAAAAGAGGAGAATATATGGGTATTTTTACCGCCTAAGTGCCTATGTTTAGCTAACCTTTCATATGGGAAAGGAGTCTAAGTGGAGTGCATTTACAATTTGTATGAAAGCAAAAATTTTGAAGGCTAGGGGCCTTCAAATTATCACAAAAATCCTTACAATTTTGAAACTCTAGAAATGTGCGCGGGTTATAGTTCAGGCAGAGGCGCAGTGGGCGCACAATGCACATAGAAAATAAGCCTATTGGGCGCACAACGCATAGAGTAAAGAAGCCTTTTGGGTGCACAGTGCGCTGAGTGTGCGTCTGTGGGTTGGAATACGCGCACACGTCCTGATACGCGTCGGGGGGTGGGGGGGGATTTTTGAGTGAAATTCTCCTCCTCCAGCTCAAAATCTAGCTCTTGACAGGTGAGGCTAGGCCGATTTTGGTACCTGTAAGACAAATGGATTAAAAATAAGTGCTCTATAAGCCCAAATAGGGTGGAAATTGATACCTTTCCCCAGTATGGTCACCAATCTGTTATGTTTGTTTCGTCACTTGGGTGAGCAAAACAAGGGCACTTGCATGCCTAGTTGGGCTTGTTAGACAAGACATAGGTTAGTGCATGGGTTAAACAAGCCAAACACATGAAATAAACAAGTAAACAAACTAAAACAACTAAGGAAATAAAACTAGAATGCATAAGAAACTTTTAGAACCATAAACAATCATCCAATGACCAAGATTATGCCACCAATGGATAACTATATTAGTTGGCAAAACACCGTAGAGAAAAATAGAGACTTATGAGTCCCCTCTTTCTCCTTGGGAGGGCTCTTGAGTTCCCTAATGGAGATTTCTTCTTACAATGGAAGAAAAATGGCAAATGATGAAGAAAATCAATGCCTATTCCATCAAGGGGTGAGTGGAATGGCCTATTGGAATGATGCTAGAATGCTCCTAGGAGAAAAGAGGATTTTCAAGGGAGAATTGAGGCAACATAACAATACTATGAATATCTTGGTTTCTTAGTGCACCCATGACCTCCATTGATAGCATTTCTTCAAGGCAATATTCAACTGGTTCTTGGTGTGAACAAGGGGCCCTTTAGGGCACCCTTTGGTCATTGACCAACCCCCCATTCGGATTTAGCTCAGATTTGAAGGTCAAATCAAGTTGGGAGTTAGTCCATAATTGGTTGAGGGGTCGACAAGAACCATAAATGAGTCATTCACAGGAGTGCATGGCTTTTCTCATACACAGTCGCGACACATTGTGCACTCTACGAGCTTCTTTGGTCTGTGCGCTATGCGCGCGCTTCCTTTAGTGAGTTTGTGCATGTCAATTTTTGTCCAATTGTATAGTTTTTGCCTTTTGGAAATGCATTTTGGTGTTGCAGATGAACTAATAGTTGTTTGGCATTGTTGTACTTCTGTAACCATTTGCGTGCAATGTTGCAGATGAAATTTCAGTGATAACACATGTCTCAAAGCATATCTGGATACTTTGTTGCACAAAACCAAATTATTCAGCTACGACCATCCAATTTCTTAATATTTTTTGGCTTGTAGTATATTTTGGCCATGAAAAATTCTATATAATCACAACCATGGATCAAGAAAAGCAAATGTTCATGTTTCTAACTCCCTTTTATTCTATTCCTTTGATTCTCATTTACTGTATGCACATATTACTTGTTCTCCCTTGCATACCAACTTACAATCATGTTCATTGTATTTTGTGTGTTCCCACATTGAAACAAACATAATAATTGGAGAATACGAAGGACTATTTACCACAAATGTAGAAGAGGAGATACACAGGTGCATGTTTCTACTCTTATTTCATATTCCATTGTTTTGCATTTCATTTATTGTCTGTATATTTGTTCTACTGTTTTGCACCTAATTTATTGTATGTAGATACTATGTATCTTCCTACATAATAACTTATCTTCATGTCAATTGTATTTTATGTGTTGCTACATTGAAATAAATAGAACTGTATTTATTTTTTTACATGTCTTCCTACATACCAACTTACCTTCACGTCCATTGTATTTTCTGCATTGCTACATTGAAATAAACAAAATAACTAGAGAAGACGAGGGACTCTTTACCACAAATGTAGAAGAGGAGATACAAAGGTGCATGCTTCTACTCTTATTTCATATTCCATTGTTTTGTATTTCATTTATTGTCTGTATATTTGTTCTACTGCTTTGCACCTAATTTATTGTATGTAGATACTACGTATCTTCCTACATAATAACTTATCTTCATGTCAATTGTATTCTTTGTGTTGCTACATTGAAATAAATAGAATTGCATTTATTTTTTTACATGGCTTTCTACATACTAACTTACCTTCATGTCCACTATATTTTCTGCATTGCTACATTGAAAGAAACAGATTAGTTGGACAAGATGATGAAATCTTATATGCCACAACAGAGGAGGTTGATGTACAATCTTCGAAAAGGTATACCAATTGTGATAGTAAATCAAACACACAAAACGAGTAGGTGGATGTAATATTAGACTAGAAAACGATGATTTGACAACAATGGGCCATTGTTGAGACTTCCCTCTTCTGAACATTTCCCTCCCCATTTCTATTTTCCCACTCTCTATTATCCCCCTTTTTCCCTCTTCTATACTTAATCGAATTCCCCTTTCTTTTTCCCCTCTACTTTCACTTTTTGGTTGATTTGCTTAGTCGTTTTTCCGAAAATGTCTAGGTGCATGGGTTGGTGGACTCACAGGTTCACATTTATACTCATGCTTCTATATCATGAGTCTGACCGACGACTTCCTCATTCCATACTTAACCACTTTTTCGATCGTGGGTTCCCGGGTTGGCGGGCTCAAGATTGCGTCTCTAGTTTCGGGGGTTCCGCCATATACAAATTGACCGCCAGACTCCCCCATCATGCCTTCTTCCATGTTACACATTTTTGAAGTAAAAAATTCTGAGGCATACGATTTGACCATCGGGTCCTCATGTTTCCTAAGTATCCCTTGACACCCTATTTCATATTCCATCTCCTTCGAGCCTGTATGTGACATTCGGAACAATTATGGACAATATACAATGCATATGCTTATTTAGTCCTTCTGATGTTCATGTACACATACTCGCATCAAAAAACGTTGGACTAGTGACATGGGCATGAGCGGTCAATCATCGCAAACATCAACAAAATGACAAGGCCAAAGGTAAAGATTCATACATTCTGCTCTTGATATGTTTACCAAACAAATATCCTGAGCTATTTATTCATATATGCCATGATAAATATGTTGATGTCATTTGCAACAGATACTTTGAAGTTCACAAGAAGTATCGATGAGCGTAAGTGGGATGGAAAACATAGTGCAAGTTCCGCAGACTAAGAGGTTTGGTTACAAAACTCTGGCCTCCATACTTCATCCAAGTTGTGCGGCTACTTGTACATTTATGCTAGGAAAAAAAGAAAACAAAAAATTAATGCAGACTACCATTCACATTACTTTTCCTGTTCAAAAAATGTCACCGGGTCTAAACTTATAACACCCAATATACTATCGATAGAAGGCTTGAACAACCGTCGAATTGGACAAGTGTTCATCAAGGACATAATGGTCGTGTATAGCACCTACTTCGACAAGGCAAACAAAACTAGATGCATTGTGCGTGCTAACATGACAGACAATGAAGCCATGATGACAGTCACACTGACTATCCCTACACAACTTGTCCAGAAACATGCATAAAAGATCTTGCCAGGTAATGGGATATCCATTACAAATTTTAATATATTTCCTAGAACAGTATATGACCATGGTGATTGTGATAGGATTATGTCGCTCAACAAAACAAGTATTGTGGAAAAAATTCCCGCGATTTGTTCAGAATATCGTTTCGTACCGAACACAACAATCAACCAACTTGCACAGAGCAATGACACTTACCCAATCAAAACCATTGGTGTAGTTGTCACACTCGCGAGAAAACTTGACTCGCAACACATTCTCCATATAAAAGATGGAGAGTCAGACAACGACAAGGCAATGGTACCGTTCTCCATATCTGGTTTTATCCTTTACTTTCACATGTCCATATATCTTGGTTATGTTACACAACTATTGCACTGTTCCATGTTGTAACTGCAATTGTTCGACACCTATTCAAATTTGTTTTCCTCAATGGAACAACATTTGCATAAAGGGCAATTTCCACTTATGCTCTTCAAAAATATAACAAAGAAAAGAGATGTTAAAGAAAGGATATTTTGCACAACCCAAGCAACAATTGTAACAGAATTGTGAACAAACATAGTACAAGATCTCAAGAAACTAACTAGCTCGACAACTGTTGTGCGTATACATCTACAATTCCATCCACACTTTTCTCATAAAAATTTCCTTCACCAATTTTTTGCATCTTTTTTTGTTGTGCAATTGTATATTATATTGTTCAATATATTAACTATTGTGCTCACATGCCCAGTTTGAAGGTGTTTTGGTTGCAGCGAATGCGTACTCGACACCCTTCGAGCCTTTATGTGTCAAATGAAACTCTCTTGCTTCTGCTTCTGCTTCTGCTTTCATAAATGATGGTGTTGGTCCTGAGCTTATAATTTAAGGCTCTAAAGTATACCGTCAAGGCATCCAAAAAGGTAGAGATAGTTAATGGGTAAAAAGATCAGTTTAATGGAAAACGAGATCAAAGTTGGTTCCTTAACTGTCTCTGTCTAGCTTCCCATTGTTCTTGGATGCTAATATCCCTTTCAATCACGACCCATGAACGTTCAAGTTCTACCAGTGTACTTGTTGTTTGTAAGATGGTATTGAATAGGTTTAACACAATGCTTGTCTGATTTGATAGACCGGGTTCTATATTAGGTTGTTTGGTAACTGGAACAGTCATGAAAGCGAAGGGTTTCCTTTTTGTAAGTCAAAATTATTTTTAAGGGTCACAAATTTCTAGTTTGAATTAATAAAAATAAAACTTCCAAACTATGAATCAATAGTATAACAAAAATAAAGTTTGTTTCTAGTATCTGAGTAAAATTTAAAGGAGACGGTGCATGGAATGAAGAAAGAAAAATAAACATAAAGTTGTATAACAAATGTGAGGCATCAATTGAAGAGGAATCTCACTTTATGCTAATAGAAGAAAGAGAGATGATAACTTTGAAGAAGTATACAATTTCAGAATTCTAAAACGTTCATAGGTCTTATATCCGCTGATAGTTGATACAGAGGAAAAACTACAAACGGTTAGATAATCTGACTGTTCAATCACCACAATAGAGGTTGCATCATGAAAGCGTTCATCGAAGGTATGAAATAAAAGATGGAATGACAGAGAAACACATAACTCAGGCTTGACAAGATCTGGAATCTTCAATCTGTATTGTATTAATTCTGGCAAAATGAATTTTTCTCTTTACAATCCCATCCAGAAAAAAGGCCACGTCTTAAGTCTTGAAAAGTTATATTTATACAAAACTACCAATCCTAAGACGATTAGTGATTTCCTAATTCCTAGTGACCAACTATTTGTTAAAAATAGATCAGAAACCATTTGCATGATCTTCTCCATTTTTCTGCTTTCTTGGAAGTAAAGATCCTCCAAATGATACTTTTACTTTGTTGAGGACTCTTCTTCTTTTGATCCAATATATTCAATGCATCTCTCCAGGAACTRTGTAAAATTTATGGGGGGTTCTGGAAGGTCCTTTGCTTCGAACAGATAAACCTTTCTYTGTATCTTAGAGAGACGGTCTTCAACTCCTTTATCTACAAACTTTATCGACTGCAGTTTTAAGTTGGGCTCAACTAACAACCTGTCTATTAGGGTGACATCCATTTCTCTTAGCTGTGAAATTTCTATTTGAATTTCACTCAAWTTTTCTCTAAAATTTAATTGATGTCTTACAATATTAATCTGTCTCAGAAGTCCTGTACAATTGCCTTTTCCAATGTTTAATGACCTTTTGTCTAAGAGATCAAAAACTTCTTCCCAGTCATCTCTGATTTCCTTGACTATTCTTTTGTTTTTAGTTATGTTGGTTTCCCATAGCCTTAGCATGATGTCGCCTCTGATTTGCTCTGTGGCTGATATTTTCGTAGTTTTGGATGTCTCTTCACTTGCCAAATATATGATTGCCTTTTGGAGAGTAACCCTTGCTTCTTTGGCTTCTTTTTCCTTCAGGATAATATTATCAAAGGCATTATCTGCTTCTTGAAAGTAAATCTAAATAATCTCTATCTTGGAAATCAATTTCCGTTGTTCAACTTCTATTTTTTAATGCATTTCCAGTGACTGGAACTGGAAAGATTTCAGATCTATGACCTGGCCTTCCATCAAATTTAACCTAGCCTATAACTGTTCTGCATGCTCCTTTTGTTGAGCAATCTGTACCTGACTTGCTTGTATCTTCTGGTTCATTTTGTCTAGGCTTGATTTGAGTAATTGAATTTCTAGCCTTTCGGCAGCCCTGGTCTGCTCCAAGCTTTTAATCACCTCTTCTCTGATGTTCTCCTCAGCATTCTTTAACTGATATTGTAATTGAGCTATCATGTTATTACTCTTCTTTATCCTCGTTCTCATGTTTCCCATGGTAAAAAAGTTTGTTGTTGCCATGGCTCCCATGGAACCTGCTATCTCTGTAGCGAAATCCTCCTCCTCCAAATTCTGTCCATCTATTAAGACTTTATGTTTTTTTACCATACTCCCCTCCTTCATAAACATCTCTTATTTCAGGACGACCTTCCTTTTTTGCTGAAAAAATAATCAGAAGGAGGAATCTCATCTATGGAGATAGAGGTGAGGTCATCAACAAATAGAGCTCCTGTCTGTGTGAATCCAAAAGCTTACTGTAAGGGGGTTAAGGAAGCTATGGGACTTCCTAGCTCTGTAGATCCTTTCCCTCCTATTGCCTTAGGCATATTGACATCAACACCAGGTGATGAAGGGGGAGTAAGCTTACTGGGCTCGGGAGGTCTCCCGGACCTCCTCTCTACTTCGGTCTCTGATTTTTTTGTCTGTAAGGCCTCTTTGTTTTGTGGGGGCCTTTCTGTATCCCGTGGGACTTTTTCAGGATTGCCCTTCTTCTGTGCATCCTGTTCAAAGCCTGGGGGAACATTTTCTTGCTTCTTTGGGAGGGTGATTGCTTCTCCTTGCAGTACTTTGGGCAGACCACTTTGTCTATGCTTCTGAAAGGTCCGAAAGCTAGCTTGCAGGTCGAACGACAATGTCTGTACTTGTTCTAACACCTCTTTATAAGTCTTAGTCCCTTTGAACATGTCATCCCAAGGGGAATCCTCATGTTCATATGCTTTCATATTGCAGTGTATCAAGTGTTTGTTCACTAGTTGATAAGGGTCATGCCTTTTGTACTCAATATTTAACAATTTGACTTCTTCGAGTGCTTTTGCTTCCACCTTGGAATGACCCAAGTTTTGTAATGAAAATTTCCCGATGTGCACAGAGAAGATTGGCCATGAATTCTTTTGAGCCGCCTTTAGCTCTATTCCGATACCGCCTTTCACTATTTGGTGTGCTACTTCCCTACACACCAGTTTGTCCGGGAGGAATTTTGGAAGTGCATGACGGGGGATTGAGCACCCATAAACGCTGATGTAGGAGAAGCTTTCTTCAATGAACCAGTCTACTATTGCCTTGAGGTTTTTTGAAACTGTTTCAGAAATGTGAGGAGGGTCACAACCGAAAAACATTTTATCCATTGGTATTACCACAAAATGAAAAATTTCGTAAAACATTTTTTTTGCATTTTCTTCCCACATCTCAGAGTGATACTCGTGAATGGGTTCGAGGCAGGTTATGTTCCAACTCCAATTCATCAGGGGGAATGGATTCATAAAACAAATTGTGTCCATGATGTATGTTGACATGTAAAAAGCCATTGGTTGACCTCGGGATCTTGTAGCTTTGTAATCTGAAACCTCTTTGGCTATGTTATCGGATAAAATCTTGCTCCAGTTGAAACTATATCCTTCTGATTCTTCCTCTAAGAAGGGCACCCATTCTGCGGAGAAATGACATGGACTCTTTTTTCCGAAGAGTCTACATAGCATCATGGCTACATAAACCATGTACTCATTCAAAGAAGCTATGGCATAAATTCCATGGATATCGACCCTAAATTTTGATGGACATCTCCACCAGCCTTTGATTATATCAGGGTAAGTTGGTCTGCCTCAGTACATTCCTTTCTCTGAAATTCAGCTATAAATTCAACATTGTAAATGTATTTAGGATTGGGTGAGAGTTTGTACATTACTTGGATATGTTCAAGTCTGAATGAGCTGATACTGACCGCTTGATCGTTTAAAATGCTTCTCGTTGGAATATCAATCTTCTCTAAAGCCCAACTGATCATGTCATTGTACGCCATGAGCCGTGGGCGTGCTGCAATCTTGTGAAGTTCTGATTCTGCTATGTCCCGAAGGTGATTCTCAGAATCATTAGGGGAATTTTTGATCTCGTAGTCCAGAATTTCATAGATTTGTCTCCAAGATTTGATCGAGTCGATAGCATGTGGCGTGGTGTCGGATATGACATCTCCCTCTGGGCTGAAACTCTCAACTGTATCTTCACTCTTCTTGGGTCCCTTCTTTGGTGCCATAAATTTTGTTTTGGAACGAAAACCTGTCACAGAAGAGAGGTGTATAAGCTTGGTTGGATGCAACTTACTCTTGATAGAAAGAACAAGAATAAGGTTCAAAACATAGACCTTTAATTTTCCTTTAACTCATTATGGTGGAAGTACTGACGCAGATGCCAAGAATTTAATACCTTTAATGCAGAGAATATTTCTGAGATACGCATTTGCGTCACAGAAATCACCAGCTATTCGTTACTAATATGGCTGTATTTCGACAATTCTAAATTCTAAATTCGAAAGATCTTGTTCAACGGAACCCAAATAATTAAAAAAAAATCCTAAGAAGTTTAATTACCATTAATTGTGTTTTTAAAACGAAGTTAGTTCATTTTAAACTTTGGTATTGAGTCGGGACTTCGCGTTTCGGGGTTTCGGGGATCTTACACAAGGTATGTCACCACTAAACCTCGAATTCTGAAATCACGATGAGATTAGTTTAGGCCTTAGCTTTGGTATTGAGTCGGGACTTCGCGTTTCGGGGTTTCAGGGATCTTGCTTACACAAGGTATGTCACCACTAAACCCCGAATCCCGAAATCACGATGAGATTAGTATAGTCCTTAACTTTGGTATTAGTAATTTAATTAATCAGGATCAATAACTAACTTCCATTTTTTTTTCGGGAAATCAGGGATTGAGATTTCGCGATTCGAAATGTATTGAAAATGTATTGTTCTGAGTGAACCCGGATCTCGAAAGGTTAAAAGATTGTTAATTAACTCCTTTAGGGTTTTAATTTATCGTGATTAAAAGTACTTTATAGAACGTGCGTCGAGATTTTAAAAACACTTGAGCTTTCTGCCTTTTATTATTAAAAAATAAATCCATTTCGGGATTTCGGTACCGGGCTTTTGGGACTGATAGCGAGGATTATACCTTATGAAAAGCCGAATCCTGGAAAAGAAAAGTTTTAGTCTTAGAGATAAAAACTTTAAGACCTGGTTTCAACATAGGCTCCAATTGGGGACCTCGTCTCCTTGTGGGATGAGGAGAACGGGTGGACTTAGTGCCTTTATTGGGTAAATGGGGTCAGTTATTCCAGTCTGTGAAACATAGTTGTAAAAACCCAACCATGAGGATAAAGATTTCAACCTTAACTTCGAAAAACTTTCAAGATTAAAACATTCGACAATCTCGAGATAGGCTCACATAGATTTCCCTTTCTAAAACCGACCTCAGATTTGTGCAAGATAATCGAAACAAGATTAGTCGTTCTACTAGTTTTTATTTGATCGTATTCGCATCAAGAGACTCTTAGAGTGTGGTCTAGAATCCCATAATCTTAATGTGTAATCTCCTTGAAAGAAGAAAAATTACCAGAGCATCTTGCAATTCGTGTATAACAGCCTTGTCTGATATGTAGACATTGCTTCACTGCCAGCGAGCCTGTTCAGTACCCCGGTGAAGTTATCAAATTTTCCACATTGAATTTCCTTTCACCACTTCATTATTTTTAGCATTTAAATGATGAGACGAGGGCAATCATATAATGAATTTCCTTTCATCATCTTTTTAGATTAGATGGGTGCAATCAATAATGAATTTCTTTTCACCATCTCTTTATATACACTTTTGTTATGAAGTGGGGGCAATCAATAAGTATGTAACATACTCAGGGAAAAAATACTGCTTAAATTTTTTTACAACAAAGGTCTATCAACTTATTTAAATAGCTATGGATTAATCTTCTTTGGGCCCTCAAACACTTTAACTTTATGGAGAATCTTGGGGAAAGCTTATTAATATTTCTTAGGGACTTCCCTTGAGCGAAAAAGATCATTTTATTTAAGCTAGAATGACTAAAAAGGTTAGGATTAGCCCAGACATACTTGCAGTTCAGCCAAAGTTTAGGAGAAACATAGAATATTACCTATCCTCGCTTTGAAAGTTAGTTTGAACGTTTCTGAAATTAAGATGGAACCTTTTCCTTTTTTTTTCTCTTTTTTTTAGAGACTAATGGGAAAATAGTCAGGGTTGGGTGAAGAGTAAGCTTGATAGTGATTGAAGGGAAAAGGCGAGAGAACCTCGGAAACTTAGGAGTGCTAACGATTATTATTATTATTATTTATTTATTTATTTATTTTAAGATGGGACCTTTTCCTTTTTTTTTTAACTTAACTGTCGTGAAATTTAGTGTCTCGTTCATTGGTACCTCTTAGGACATTTTTAACTCAGGTTCCCAGGTCAGAGTTCATACCTTAGTAGTTCATTGTATTTACAGCCAGAAGACTATTTACTTATTACCTTTTTGGTAAGTATTTATTATGATTATTCGTGCGGATTATCCTTATAGTATAGTTGACCTCTTGAGTCCTTGACAATTTTCGAAGACAAACCGGTATGTACAATGAAAGTTCGAAAACATATTACTGCATGTAGTGTTTAAGGTATCGCCCATTTACAGGGGTGCTCAAAATGTCTCCATCGAGATTTTCTAATGAAAAAGCATTTTTTTCCTTTTGAGGTCGAGACTCTATAGGGGCCAGACTAGATCGAATCGAACTTGCCATGTTTGCCAGTGTCTTCTCTTTTGGCTTCCCATTTTAGTACCAGATCTCCAGAGAGGAAATCTCTATCCTTAGCCTTTTGATCGAATAAAGCCTTGATCTTATCCTGATATCTCTGCAACTTTTCGTTTACTTCTGCTCTATTTTGCTAAACTTCGACCAACTGGTTTGCTCTCCTAGTAATGTCGTTAGGTTCTTCGTTTGAATCTTGCCAAAGTTTCATTATTGGCAGAGCAAGATTGATTGGTAAAATAACATCAGTGTCATATACCATCTGAAAAGGGGACATCCCAATTGCCCTTTTGGTACTTATCCTGTTGGCTCATAGAGCATATTTCAAATGGATATGCCACGTTTTCTTGTTCTCAGTCAATATTTTTTTGATCATGGTTGTCAGACTTTTGTTAGATGACTCAGCTAAACCGTTGCCCTGTGGATAATAAGCCATGGAGTGTTCTAATATGATGTTAAATTTTTGGCAAAAGCTTATCATAGCCATCGATTTAAACGCTTGTGCATTATTGGTGATTATCTTTCGGGGACAACCGAATCTGGATAAAATATTTTCTTCTAGAAAATTGATTACAACTACGTCAGTGGCATTTCTCATGGGAATAGCTTCCACCCACTTAGTAAAATAGTCTGTTGCAGTTAGAATCCACTTGTGTTGAGCACTGGAATGTGGGTGAATCTCTCCGATGAAATCAAGACCCCATTGCTAAAAAGGGACTTTGGTTTTAACTGGAATTAGAGGTAAAGTTGGGACTTTCTGTTTACCTGTAAACAACTGACATGGAATGCAAGTTCAGACTTTGGTGTTTACATCTGTGAATAGTTTGGGCCAATAATATCCAACTCTTAAGATTTTATAAGTTGTGGCTCGCCAAGCGTGGTGTCCTCCACACACTCCCTCATGGAACTCATTTATAACCTTTTCAGTTTCGGTCTCGACTAAACATCTCAACAAGAAACCCAGGGGATCCTTCTAATATAATTTTTCGTCTATAATACAATATTTTATAGCATGTAGCTTCAGTGTCCTGGATTTAGATGGGGTTAGTTCACTGGGACATTGAAGAGTCAATAGGTAAGAAACAATATCGCGGTACCAGACTGAAGAAGAAAACCTGTCTTCTATCTCAACCGTAGGTGTAGCAAAATCGAGTTCATTTATCTTTAGGAAATTATCGTCTTCTTGGAGCTGATTTATTCCAAGTGCCTGCAAGTTTGATTCGGGTAGCAATTTAGCCAAACCTTGGCCTTTAATGAGTTTTGTTGGTTTGACTTCCAGATCGAACTCCTGAATCTTAGCTAGCCATATGCCTTTTCTTCCATCACTATGTGGTTGAACCAGTATGTCTTTGACAAAGCTTGTAGGAACATAGGCTATGATCTTTGAATGTAATACGTAGGTTATGAAGGCCTTGAGAGCCTTTACCATTGCGTAAGCTTGTTTTTCTAGTATATTATATTTCAACTCAACATCCCTCAGACTTTTACTAAAAAAAACAATGGGTTTTTCAAAGCCCTCTTTGTTTTTCTGTAACAATACAACTGCGATAATGTGTTCGGAAGCGAAGGAAAAAATCAGAAATCCTTTTGTGTAATCAGGACTTGCCAAGACTGGCGCTTCGCTGATAACTTTCTTGATTTGTTGAAAAGATGCTTCGGCTTCACTTGTCCACTTTGTCTCACTGTTCTTTTTCAACACATCTGTGATCAACTTCACAATTTCAGCGAAGTTAGGGATGAATCTTCTCAAGAAATTTATTTTTCCTAAGAAAGATTGAATTTCTTTTACATTTCTAGGGATGTTTATAGTATCTATTGCTTCAATTCTTTTGGGATCGATTTTGATTCCATCTTTAGACACTATATGACCTAATAGCCTACCTTCTTGCATAGCGAAATGAGATTTTTTGGCATTGAGGGACAAACCAAATTTACGACATTTCTCGAAAGTTTGCTTCAGATGCACTAGATGTTCTGCATCAGATTTTGAAAAAATAGTCAGATCATTGAGATAGAAAACAACAAATTTATCTCTCTCACCCACGAAGGCGATGTCCATGGCTCGCTAGAAGGTGGCCCCTGCATTCATCAAGCCGAAAGGCATTTTATCATACATGAAGGTACCCCAAGCGGTAGTGAAAGTCATTTTTTCCTTATCATCTTGGTTTATTGTGATCTGATTGTAACCTGAAAAACCATCAATCATCGACATTCTTTTAGCTCCAACTACTTTCTCTAAAACGTGGTCCATCTTAGGCAATGGGTAATTGTCTTTGAGTGATGATCGGTTCAGGTTTCTAAAATCAACACACAGTCTGATTTCGCCATTTTTCTTTCTTGCTAGGACTAAATTAGCCACCCACTCAGAATATCTTAGTGGGAAGATGATTTTGGCATCCAAGAGTTTTTTGACTTCTTTTTCTATTACTGGTAGCAACATAGGGTTTATCTATCTGAGTTTCTGTTTAAAAGGTTTGACACCAGGTTTCAAAGGAATTTTATGTTCGATTATAAAAGTATCATAAGTTCTCAGTTCGTCGTAAGACCAAGTGAAAACATCTTTATATTTTCTAAGCAACTCAACGTATTTACTTTTGTTTTCTAGGGACAGGTATTTGGATAGTTTCACCAACCGAGGGTTTTCTTCGATACCTATGTCACAATCCTCAACCTCTTCAGGCTAAGGTTATAAAGTGGATCTTAAAGGGATATCATCTTGATTAAATAACCTTTCCAAGGGAATCAGGCCCTTGGGGATCTAGTTATTTTTTAGAACAAGCATTCGATGATTGGCAATTTTATCATGGAATTCTTGGGGTCCTCCCCTTCCTGCATGATCCAAACAGGATCATTTTGGTTTTCTTGGTCAGCATGCGTTTCAACAAACTCGTCTATTGATTCTAAAAATTTGCACAGTTGTTCATCGTCCTCAAAAACTTGCCAGTGCTGTATGTTATTGGGTATGGAAGGTCGGCGTCTCATTTGTATATGGTGCTTTAGTTTGAAAGCGGTGGGAGGTGTGAATGTTGAGGCTGCTTTGTCTAACGCATCATCTTGTTGGTTTTCAGTTCTTGGAATGTAGTGAACTTTGACAGAGGAGAATAAATTTTCGATAAGATCCCAGACACAATTCCTGTAAGACCTCAACCTAGGATGTTTGGCATGGTACTGTTAGTTTACCTATTTTACAATTAGCTCGGCGTCACTAAAGATTTCAAGGTTTTTTATTTTCATTCTCCTAGCGGCTTCTAACCCTAACACTAAGGCTTCATACTCGCATACATTATTAGTGTGGTACACATTCCACTGTAGTCTATAGTAAAAGGGGATTACGAATTCATTATCAGGGGCCACAAGGAGTGCCCTAGCTCCAGCTCCAAAGTAGGATGAAGCGCCGTCAAAAAACATCTTCCACACACCAGTGCTATATACATTTTTTTTTGTCTTTTCTTCTGTACAACTTTCATCTATACGTAAATCAATATCATTATCAATGGATAAAATACAATTACCCAAATCTTGATCTACAATATATACAGGGTGGTTATTTGGGTTGCACGGATCACTTATAGTGAATGCCAACCTCGTTTCTCTGTATAGGCGCGTGAACTATCCTCCAAAAACTGGAATCATAGCATATGTCATGTCAAGCTGGAGAGATCCTCCAAGCTTGGCACCCCAGGATCTGGATAACAACATACCATATTTCGGAGGGATATCAACGACCACTACATCCATGAGAATGCTTTTCGCAGGTATTTGTGCCAGATTTACCACCAAGTCTTTAATCATTCCTATACATTTAAATTTTCTTGAATCGAATGAATATAAATCTCCATAAGGCCTAGTGATTTCGAGACCCAATTTATCCATAATGGCTTTAGGCATTACATTGTGGGATGCTCCAGAATCGAGCATACAGTTATGGTGTAGTTGGTTGAACAAGGTTAACGTGATATAGAAGGGGGCAATAGTGTCTTTGGCGCCTTCGAAATGTGGACCAAAAACTATATTCGGCTTCTCATCTTCTAAGTTAATGACATCGACTTGGATTTCATCTTCTGAAAAACTAATCATCTTGGCAATTTGTTTTCTGTAGATTGGGTTTTTTACCAGCTCGAGAAGAGGTATGGGGATCTTGATTTTGTTGATTTCATTTTCCAGATTAAAATTCCCCACAATTTTGTCGTTCTCTGTGGTTTGGGCTTCGCTCCCCTTCTTATCAGCTTTCTTTTGTGGTGAAAGTTTTGTTTCAGTCACAGGAGCTTTCGCTTTCTGTGTTTTCACTGTGGGTGTTTCAACTGACTTAGTCTTGGTAGGCTGTGTGTCCGTGATGTTAGTTTTTTTAGTCTGCTTTTCAACATTTTTTGAAACCGTCTCGTCTGTATCATTCCTCGGCAAGATCTTTTTTATTTGGACGATTGCGAGACTCCTGTTTCTAGGCCTTAGATTGTACTTCTGGTGAAGCTCCGCCATTATACCATCTGCAATACCCTGGTAGGTCAAATCTTCAGAAGTACTGTTGTTTATGTCATTTTCCAATCTATTTTCTTTATTTAAGGATTTTTCATAATCTTGTCTCGATAAATAGGGTTGTGGATCATCATTGCCCAGATTGTTTATATCTTCCTCTAATTCCTCGAAATCTTCTAAGTCTTCCTCTCCAATGAAGTTTTCACTCTTGAAGTGGGTTGGGATTTTTTGATCTTCATTCTTAATCTGTCTTTGTGGGGCTTGAGGATTGGGATTCCTTCTGAAATCCTTTTTGGGAAAATGGTCATTTTTTGTTTGATCTAATTCCATTTTCGAAATCTTATTAGACAATTCTTTAATTATTCTAGCCATGTTATCCATTTTGTCTCTTGAAGATCTTCCTAGTCCAGAAGACCCTCCTTGTTCTCTATACCCTCTGGTTTCTTTGTTTCCAGTCTCCATTTTGGATTTTAGCTTTCCTGAAGCCATCATGTTTGATTCAATTTCTAGGGCATCGTCTTGCATCTAGGTGAGGTCTATTGATCTCCTCTCTCTTAATAGTAGGGTGAAATCAGGGTTGAAAGCTCCAACAAAAGTTACTTTCTTTGCAGGCTGAGAAGGTTTGACCTCGATGGGAATTTTATTATACAATTTATTAAACATTTGGGTGAACTCAAGAACTGATTCATAATTTTTCTTTCTAAGAGCCCCGAATTCAGTCAGATAATAGAGGAAATCTTTCCTTTCTCCCCATTGTCTGATGAAAGCACTTTCGAGTTCATCATATGACCTTAAAGATCCCGCTGCTAAGCCTCGGAACTATGTTCTGACCTACCCTTCGAAAGTTTGTACTAAGAGTCTAGAGTAGACATCTTCGTGTTCAATTCCTAGGATATCAACAAATTGGTCAAAGAAATTGATGTGTTCTTGTGTGGTTAAATCGCCTTCCCCTATGAATTTTGGGAGATTTTTCATGTAATTTTCTGGAAGGTCATGTGGGGGAACTAGGAGGACAAGAGGGACATATCTAGCAGCCACCTTAGCAAAAATTATAGGAAGTGGTACTTGGCCGCCTGCTGCTCCTCCTGTGGCACCACCTACAACACCGCCTCTAGCTCCCGCACCTCCGTGCATAGCCATTGATGGATTTGAGGCTGAAACTCGG
Source organism: Picea engelmannii (assembly GCA_009831015.1). Taxonomy (NCBI): domain Eukaryota; kingdom Viridiplantae; phylum Streptophyta; class Pinopsida; order Pinales; family Pinaceae; genus Picea; species Picea engelmannii. The sequence goes on along the minus strand of ML809978.1, from coordinate 40,963 downwards.
ACTATATGAGGAGAAAGCTTAGAGAAGCTTGGTAGATTTTGGGTTGTGCTTGAATGTGACCAAAAGGTTGTGGAGAACTGATCGTCAAGGCACATGAAATTGGAGAAAGAAGGCCCAAGATGAAAAGAACTTGTTTCTCCAGACTCATAAGAAGAATATATCGGACTATCAATGGGGGTTAAATCAGGATACACAGGGCATTAGTCAGAGTGCTTGGTAGTAGGAGTGTGCACTTTAGGAAGAGAGAATGTATCGATTGAAAGGGGGAGGGAGACAGATCTCTCAAGTATTCTTCTGATGTTAGACCGTGTAGAATTAGGTTGACAGATGGTATGTGTCAGTGAAATGATTTGTCTAAGGGATCTTCGTGATTTAAAATCTTTTCTGGATCAGAAACTGGCGAGGTCTGCTTGTTGTCCGGGTTCTTTCTGGTGTTCTTTCGGCTAAAAGCCAGTTTACTTATCATGGAGTCGCCAAGTGAAAGATAAAAGTAGCCTTAGAAGGTTTTTCGATCTTTGTTCACTATCAAAGAAAGAATGTGTCAATGTCATTCTTCCCAGGGAAAAGATTCATTTCTTCGTCCCCGACAACGATGCCAAAAATATGTTGTTCCCGAGTTTATACTTTAAGGCTCTAAAGTATACCATCAAGGCATTCGAAAAGGTAGAGATAGTTAATGGGTAAAAAGATCAGTTTAATGGAAAGTGAGATCAAAGTTGGTTCCTTAACTGTCTTTGTCTAGCTTCCCATTGTTCTTGGATGATAATATCCCTTTCAATCACGACCCATGAACGTTCAAGTTCTACCTATGTACTTGCTGTTTGTAAGAAGGTATTGAATAGGTTTAACGCAATGCTTGTCTGATCTGATAGACCAGGGTCTATATTAGGCTGTTTGGTAACTGGAATAGTCACGAAAGCTAAGGGTTTCCTTTTTGTAAGTCAAAATTATTTTTAAGGGTCGCAAATTTCTGGTTTGAATTAATAAAAATAAAACTTCCAAACTATGAATCAATAGTATAACATAAATAAAGGCCATTTCTAGTATCTGAGTCAAATTTAAAGGAGACGGTGCATGGAATGAAGAAAGAAAAAGAAACATAAAGTTGTATAACAAATGTGAGGCATCATTTGAAGAGGAATCTCACTTTATGCTAATAGAAGAAAGAGAGATGATAACTTTGAAGAAATATACAATTTCAGAATTCTAAAACGTTCATAGGTCTTATATCCGCTGATAGCTAATACAGAGGAAAAACTGCAAATGGTTAGATAATCTGACTGTTTAATCACCACAATAGAGGTTGCATCATGAAAGCGTTCATCGAAGGTATGAAATAAAAGATGGAATGATAGAGAAACACATAACTCAAGCTTGACAAGATCTGGAATCTTCAATTTGTATTGTATTAATTCTGGCAAAATGAAATTTTCTCTTTACAATCCCATCCAGAAAAAAGCCACGTCTTAGTCTTTAAAAGTGATATTTATACAAAACTACCTATCCTAAGACCATTGGTGATTTCCTAATTCCTAGTGATGAACTATTTGTTAAAAATAGATCAGAAACTATTTGCATGATCTTCTCCATTTTTCTGCTTTCTTGGAAGTAAAGATCCTCCAAATGATACTTTTACTTTGTTGAGGACTCTCCTTCTTTTGATCCAATATCTTCAATGCATCTCTCCAGGAACTGTGTAAAATTTCTAGGGGGTTCTGGAAGGTCCTTTGCTTTGAACAGATAAACCTTTCTGTGTATCTTGGAGAGACAGTCTTCAACTCCTTTATCTACAAACTTTATCGACTACAGTTTTAAGTTGGGCTCAACTAACAACCTGTCTATTAGGGTGACATCCATTTCTCTTAGCTGTGAAATTTCTATTTGAATTTCACTCAAATTTTCTCTAAAATTTAATTGATGTCTTACAATATTAATCTATCCCAGAAGTCCTGTACAATTGCCTTTTCCATTGTTTAATGACCTTTTGTCTAAGAGATCAAAAACTTATTCCCAGTCATCTCTGATTTCCTTGACTATTCTTTTGTTTTCAGTTATGTTGGTTTCCCATAGCTTGAGCATGATGTCCCCTCTGATTTGCTCTGTGGCTGATATTTTTGTAGTTTTGGATGTCTCTTCACTTGCCAAATATATGATTTCCTTTTAGAGAGTAACCCTTGCTGCTTTGGCTTCTTTTTCCTTCAGTATAATATTATCAAAGGCATTATCTGCTTCTTGAAAGTAACTCTGAATAATCTCTATCTTGGAAATCAATTTTTGCTGTTCAACTTTTATTTTTGAATGCACTTCCAGTGATTGGGCCTGGAAAGCTTTCAGATCTATGACCTGACCTTCCATCAAATTTAACCTATCCTGTAACTTTTCTGCATGCTCCTTTTGCTGAGCAACCTGCACTTGACTTGCTTGTATCTTCTGGTTCATTTTGTCTAGGCTTGATTTGAGTAATTGAATTTCTTGCCTTTCGGTAGCCCTGGTCTGCTCCAAGCTTTTACTCACCTCTTCTCTGATGTTCTCCTCAACATTCTTTAACTGATCTTGTAACTGAGCTATCATATTATTACTCTTCTTTATCCTCGTTCTCATGTTTCCCACAGTAAAAAAGTTTGTTGTTGCCATGGCTCCCATGGAACCTTCTATCTCTGTAGCGAAATCCTCCTCCTCCAAATTCTGTCCATCTATTAAGACTTTATGCTTTTTTACCATACTCCCTTCCTTCATATGCATCTCTTGTTTCAGGACGACCTTCCTTTTTCTGCTGAAAAAATAATCAGAAGGAGGAATCTCATCTATGGAGATAGAGGTGAGGTCACCAACAAATAGAGCTCTTGTCTGTGGGAATCCAAAAGCGGACTGTAAGGGGGTTAAGGAAGCTATGGGACTTCCTAGATATATAGATCCTTTCCCTCCTATTGACTTAGGATTATTGACATCAACATCAAGTGATGAAGGGGGAGGAAGCTTACTGGACTTGGGAGGTCTCCCAGACCTCCTCTTTGCTTTGGTCTCTGAGTTGTTTGTCTGTAAGGCCTCTTTGTTTTGTGGGGACCTTTCCGTATCCTGTGGGACTTTTTTGGGATTGTCCTTCTTCTGTGCTTCCTGTTCAAAGCACAGGGGAACATTTTCTTGCGCCTGGGGGAGGGTGATTGCTTCTCCTTGTAGTACTTTGGGCAGACCACTCTGTCTATGCTTCTGAAAGGTCTGAAAGCTAGCTTGTAGGTCGGACGACAGTGTCTGTACTCATTCTAACACCTCTTTATAAGTCTTAGTCCCTTTGAACATGTCATCCCAAGGGGACTCCTCATGTTCATATGCTTTCATATTGTAGTGTATCAGGTGTTTGTTCACTAGTTGATAAGGGTCATGCCTTTTGTACTCAATATTTAACAATTTGACTTCTTCAAGTGCTTCTGCTTCCACCTTGGAATGACCCAAGTTTTGTAATGAAATTTTCCCGATGTGCACAGGAAATATTGGCCATGACTTCTTTTGAGTTGCCTTTAGCTCTATTCCGATACCACCTTTCACTATTTGGTGTGCTACTTCCCTACAAACTAGTCCTTCCGGGAGGAATTTTGGAAGCGCATGAGGGGAGATTGAGCAACCATAAACCCTGATGTAGGAGAAGCTTTCTTCAATGAACCAGTCTGTTATTGCCTTGAGGTTTTTTGAAACTGTTTCAGAAATGCGAGGAGGGTCATAGCTAAAAAACATTTTATGCATTGGTATTACCATGAAATGACAAATTTCGTAAAATGAATTTTTTGCGTTTTCTTCCCACAACTCAGAGTGATACTCGTGAATGGGTTCAAGGCAGGTTATGTTCCAACTCCAATTCATCAGGGGGAATGGAGTCATAAAATAAATTGCGTCCATGATGTATGCCGACATGTAAAAGGCCATTGGTTGACCTCAGGATCTTGCAACTTTGTAATCTGAAACCTCTTTGGCTATGTTATTGGTTAAAATCTTGCTCTAGTTGAAATTCTATCCTTCTGATGCTTCCTCTAAGAAGGGCACCCATTCTGCGGGGAAATGACAAGGACTCTTTTTGCTGAAGAGTCTGCACAACATCATGGCTACATAAACCATGTAATCATTCAAAGATGTTGTGGCATAAATTTCGTGGGTATCGACCCTAAATTTTGATGGACATCTCCACCAGCCTTTGATTATATCAGGGTAAGTTTGGTCTGCCTCAGTACATTCCTTTCTCTGAAATTCATCTATAAATTCAACATTGTAAATGTATTTAGGATTGGGTGAGAATTTGTACATTACCTGGATATGTTCAGGTCTGAATGAGCCGATAATGACCCCTTGATCATTTAAAATGCTTCTCATTGGAATATCAATCTTCTCTAAAGACCAACTGATCATGTCGTTGTACGCCATGAGCTGTGGGCGTGCTGCAATCTTGTGAAGTTCTGATTCTGCGATGTCCCGAAGTTGATTCTCGGAATCATTAGGGGAATTTTTGATCTCGTAGTCTAGAATTTCATAGATTTGTCTCCAGGATTTGATTGAGTCGATAACATGTGGCGTGGTGTCGGATATGACATCTCCCTCTGGGATGAAACTCTCAGCTATATCTTCACTCTTCTTGGGTCCCTTCTTTGGTGCCATAATTTTCGTATTGGAACGGAAACCTGTCACATAAGAGAGGTGTATAAGCTTGGCTAGATGCAATTTACTCCTGATAGAAAGAACAAGAACAAGGTTCAAAACACAGACCTTTAATTTTCCTTTAACTCATTTTATGGTGGAAATACTGACCCAGCTGCCAAGAATTTAATACCTTTAATGTAGAGAATATTTATGAGATACACATTTGCATCACATAAATCACCAACTATCCGTTATTAATATGGCCGTATTTCGGCGATTCTAAATTCAAAATTCGAAAGATCTCGTTCAACGGAACTCGGAAAATGAAAAAAAAACCTAAGAAGTGTAATTACCATTAATTGTGTTTTTAAAACGAAGTTAGTTCATTTTAAACTTTGGTATTGAGTCGGGACTTCACGTTTTGGGGATCTTGCTTACACAAGGTATGTCACCACTAAACCCCAAATCCCGAAATTGCGATGAGATTAGTTTAGGCCTTAGCTTTGGTATTGAGTCGGGACTTCGTGTTTCGGGGTTTCGGGGATCTTGCTTACACAAGGTATGTCACCACTAAAACTCGAATCCCGAAATTGTGATGAGATTAGTTTAGGCCTTAACTTTGGTATTAGTAATTTAATTAATCATGATCAATAACTAACTTCCATTTTTTTTCGGGAAATCGGGGATCGGGCTTTTGTGATTCGAAATGTATTGAAAACGTATTGTTCTGAATGAACCCGGATCCCGAAAGGTTAAAAGATTGTTAATTAACTCCTTTAGGGTTTTAATTTATCGTGATTAAAAGTACTTTACAGAACGTGCGTCAAGATTTTAAAAACACTTGAGCTTTCTGCCTTTTATTATTAAAAAATAAAGCCATTTCGGGATTTCGGTACCGGGCTTTTGGGACTGACAGCGAGGATTATACCTAATGAAATATCGAGTCCCAGAAAGAAAAGTTTTAGTCTTAGAGATAAAAACTTTAAGACCTGGTTTCAACATATGGTACAATTGATTATCTATGATGCAGTAAAAAATGCCCTTACATATGTAGACATTGCCTCAACGCTGCCATCTGAACTGTCAAAAACATAATCGTACATTGTACAATTATACAACCTTTGTTACAAGATGTGCTTCCTGAGCTAGCAAAATTTCCATATGAAGTATACCTACAAAAAAAGGCAAACAATGTCTACATGCTACGCGACTTTCGGATCCATAGAAAATTTACATTAAATGAGGACAATGCCATACTACATCTCGACTGAATAAAAAAAATAAAAAAATCATATCAAGTGTTGGCAGGAAACGAAATAATATCATGTGGTTCTGTCCATGCTACCCAATGAGGATATGAATAGAGTTTTGCAGTGCCATGGAAAATTGAACAGGAAGCGCATAGGATTGTTCAATCCAGGAATGAGAAGCATGAGGACAAACCCCATACAAAGTATCCAACTGTGAATAAATCGGGTCCATCCTTTGAACCGTCAAAATGGCTTGCTCCTCTGAATGAAACCATCAGGGATTTCCAATAATATTGGAAATTTGGCATTGTTAGAACTTATAATAATAGAACATAGTACTATCAGAAGCAAATATTCATAGTGATCTTGCTTCATGGTAAAATAGTAATCGACAAGTTTCTTGGTGCCCATTTGGGGATTTGGTTATAGCTGGGATACAATGCCCAATCTCCACTGGTTTTGTGTTGTCTTGTGTTTGGCTTACTTTTGTTCATGTGCTTTCGTGTTGTAGTATAGGGTTCTCATGGGCCCGGTTATTTTCTCATGGGAACATATCCCACATGTAAGAGAAAACCAATTCCATGTGTGTTTTTTTGATATCAAATTGTTTGATGCATAAGTCGATGCGTAGTGCTCTATGGACCCTTGTGAGATCTCCCTTGGTGCCTTTTGTGTTCATGCGTTGCCTTGTGCCTCGACTTTCAATACATTTGTTGTTTACTTGGCTCTTGGTTGTATGCTTGGTTCTGGAAAATTAATGATACATTCAGGATCTTAGTGGTTTTTCTATGATCTTAAAGAATATACAGGACCTGCTTTGCCTTTTGATGTAAGCTCTGTGAAGCAAATGTAATATGTAGCTCGTTTTAGCACTTTTACTTTATCGATGAAATTACCAAAATTCATCTTCAGAAATATTTTGAAATAAAAGGATATATGCTATGTGAAGTCTAATGGAACTATCATATCAACCACATAAAATTAAAATTAAAATTCGTCGTTGTTATACTTACGGTGAAGTTGACAGTACAATAATTTAAATTGAACATCCCAAAATTGATTTTCCTGTAGCTTTTCGATGCTTCTCTTATGCAAACACATCTTGAAGAGTATAAGCATGACTCACTTTATTTATTCCTTGATTGAAGAGCCCATTCACCTATTTAATGGACTTCATAGTTACTGTTAAGACCATCAATGGGGCTTTTTTAACACCAATTCATGCTTTCGAAAATTGCCCTCCCCTTTCTTTTTGTCCTTTGCTTTCCCTCTCTGGTTACTTAGTCGTTTTCCGGAAAATGTGTAGGTGCGCGGGTTGGTGGATTCACGTGTCCAGATTTCCACTGATGCTTTTATATCACGAGTCTGACCGACCGCTTTCTCATTCCATCTTCAACAACTTTTTGGATCGCATGTTCCCGGATAGTCGGGCTCAACATTGTGTTTCCATTGTTCCGTCACTTGCAAACAACACCCGGACTTCCCCAATCTACAAATTGACAACCAAATTCCCCTTTTTTTTTCTCCTTTACTTTCCCTTTCTAGTTACTTAGTCGTTTTTCTGAATATGTCTCATGCTTTTATATACAACACCCGAAGTTCCGCGGTATACAAATTAACCGCCAAAGTCCGTCATTATGCCATGTTCTGTGTTACACATTTTGCAATCAAAAGTTCAGAGACATACAATCTAACCATCAGGCCCTCATGTCTCTTGAGTATAACTTGTGACCCTATTTTGAAGCTCGTCATTATGACTTGTTTCAAATATGTCTCATGCTTTTATATCATGAGTCTGACCAATTTCTCCCCATTCCATACTTGGCCACTATTTCCATCGCTTATTTTTGGACAGGCTTGCTCAACATTGTGCGTCCATTGTTTCGCAACCTACAAACAACACCCATAGTTCAGCGATATGCAAATTGACCACCGAAGTCCATCATTATGCCTTGTTCCATGTTACACATTTTGCAGTCAAAATTTCAGAGACATACAATTTGACCATCGAGCCCTCACGTCTCCTGAGTATAACTTGTGACCCCATTTTGAAGCCCTAACGACCGCTTCCCATTCTTGGCCATTTCTTGGAATCTCTTTCACAGGTTGTCAGGTTCACGAAATGTCCAATGCTTAATCACTCTTCACCGTCCCTGCCACCTTCACACTTCTTTCTAGATATGCAATTATTAAGATTTAATGCTAATATCTCATCCTCTAGGAACCATTAAGATTGCCATTAATGTCTGAAAGGATGGAGGAGATCTGTCATTAATACGAATTAAACCAAGATTTGTGGAGGGTTGTGTTATCCCTTCCGAGAGTTCATTTCAAGCATCATGGAATTTCTTTTGCATGTTGTCCGGTTGGCGGCTTCATGAAATCTCCAATCCTTAATCGCTCTTCGTCGTCACCGCCACCTTCACACTTTTTTCTAAGTATGCAATTAGTAAGCTTTAATGGTAACAACTCATTATGAACGAACCATAGAGATTGTCATTGATCATCGAAAGGCTCGAGGAGATCTCCCATTGATACGCATTAAACCAAGATTTGCGGAGGGTTATATTATCCCTTCCAAATGTTCATTTCAAACATCATTTGGAGCAAAACGGACATTCTCGTTAACTAGAAGTTCCAGTGGTCCAGGGCATATTCTTACTACTCATCTCCTTCCGCCCAGAAGCAAAAAAGGAGATGGTACCTTGGTGCGCCGAGAGATATATTTCAAGCCAAAGAATTCCAAGGCAAGCCCCCCTGCTCAGATAGCCTGCCCGCTTGTGTTGATGGCCGACACAGAGGTTGATGCTATCGATTTTGAGTCGGAAGAAGATGATCTGATGAACGATGATATGACGATGGATGATGGAAATGTAGACATTATTCCCACTCTTGCACCCAAATTGAAATCAACCATAATGGAGGGCACTTCTCGGCTCGACGATGGAAACCCTGACAAGACCAAAGGAAGGGGTTTCAGAAAATAAACCGACGCTAAACGCAATAGCTACTTTGCAGCTCAAGAGTTCGAGTCTCTCGGCTTGGATGGCAGTCCTCGCCCTCAGAGATGTATCCTTTCCTTTAATTTTTAGGGTTTTGGATTAGGTTTGGATTTGTCCCTGGTGTAGCATGTGTCCTTGAAGTCTTTGAAAGTAAGGAAATGGTCTCTTGATGCGCCCAAAGATATATTTCAAGAAAAATAATTCTTCAATTGTGGGACCACTCTCCTGTTCTCTAGATATACAATTAACATCTTAGGGGGTGAGGACTAGAACTCCCTATGGTGCAAGGCATATTCCTACTACTCATCTCCTTCTGCCTAGAATGGAGTAATTTGGACCTCTAGAATTGCTTGTGTATCCTGTGTCCCTAAAGTCTTTGCCTGTAAGGAGGGGGTCTCTTGGTCCCCTTTCACCCATAACGAAGTATTTTGGACCTCTCGAACTGCTCATGGAGGTTGTGTCCCTGAAGTCTTTAACTATAAGGAGGTGGTCTCTTGGCGTGTCCTCACTTTCAGTTTCAGGCTCTTCCGCTTTCCCTACAACATTTTTTCTCTTCTTCCTCATGGGAAGCTTGTGAGAACTATAAATTTTACCACGAGGAGGATTCTTATCTCCTCCTGCGTTTGAAGAATTCTTGGTTGCTTTCTTATTCAGGTGGGCCGTTGGAGCGATGCTGCAGGTTGTTGTACTCTTGGTAGTGGTGGCCGTGGATTGGAAACTCTTCTCACTGGGGCCTTTCCCCTATTATTTGTACAATTCAATGTTGATTTGCAATGTCTCTAGGTTGCCAACGTCAGGAGCATGAGTGTTGTTGACATGTTTCAAGAAAAAGAATTATTCCACTGCGGAACCACTCTCCTGTTTCTTTGTCACCTCAAGTCTTCCGCAAGATATTGACATTGTAGAAGCCAACATTGACCTTCCGAGGAGAAGACTTCAAGGTATTCCTAAAAAAGCATGGTAATCAGTTTTGTATGCATGTTCAAGAGCTTGTCGATGGCTCCTGCATGTTGTCACACTAGAGGAACAACACATAATTGTATGCATGTTTTTTTTTTTTTTTGTAACTCCTGTACATGTATTTATGACAAATATGTTCAATGATTGGGTGCAAAGAACTCAATCCAATGTCTATGAATAAATATATACTGCCCACTATTTTTTTATAGATTTACTATTAAAAAAATTTCCTTCGAATCTTGGTTGGTGCTTCTTTGCTGGATTTAACACCTCTTCTCATTTGCATGGTTCCATAGTCTCGTAATTCTTGAATATTGTATTGGCTCAAGTAATTTTTATCTAATTTGGAGCATTGAACAATTATATGACAATGCATTGTGTCGATCCCATGAGGCTTGTATGGAAACATATGCAAATTTCATATAGTTTCAAACCAACATTCAATTCTATTCGTAATGCATATAGAACATATCAACACTAATTCACGATGCGGCAGTTGGGGCCCTACCCAAGAAGTTTTGTTTTCATCTCAACCTTGCTAAGCAAACAATCTCTTATTTCCCCTTCGCTTCCTTGATTCCTTTACTCCAAAAGGAAACATTTTATTAGTTGTCCATCCCCTGGCCTCTATTTGACCACTTTTACTTTATTAATGAAATTACCAAATTTCTTCTTCGTGAATATTTAAAAAAAAAATTATGATATATGGTAGCTGAAGTCAAATGGGGCTACGAAATCAACCACAATATTAAAATTCAAGTTCGTCATTGTTATACTTACGATCAAGTTGACAGTACAATAAGTTTATTTCTAGATATGCAATTATTAAGCTTTAATGTTAACAACCCATCATGCAAGAAGTTTAATACTTAAAATAATATGTCAAGGCATTGGAGAATGTATCAAGAACATAATTACTCCCAAAAGTTGCAATAAAAACAAATCTTCAACAAAGCATTTGCTCACACCCTTTTTAATGGTACAAGCACAATAGAAAACGAGTAAGTGGATAAAATATTGGACTAGAAAATGATGGTTTTGCAACAATGGGGCTTGTTTGAGACCAATTCCCGCTTACGAAAATTGCCCTCTGCTTTTCTGTTTTCCCACTCTCTTTTATCCCCTTCTTTTCCCTCTTCTATACTTAACCAAATTCCCCTTTCTTTTTCTCCTCTACTTTCTCTTTCTGGTTACTTAGTCGTTTTTCTGAAAATGTCTAGTTGCGCAGGTTGGCGGACTCACGGGTTCACATTTGCACTCATGCTTTTTTATCACGATTCCGATTGACCGCTTCCCCATTCCATACCTAGCCACTTTTTCGATCGTAGATTCTCGGGCAGGCGGTCTCTAGATTGCACTTCCATTGTTCCATGACCTGCAAACAACACCTGGACTTCCGCGATATACAAATTGACTTCTAGACTCCCAGATCATCCCCTCTTCCATGTTACAAGTTCTGCACTCAAAAGTTTTGAGACATACAATTTGACCGTCAAGGCCTCATGTCTCCTCGCGAACCATTGTCACGCTATTTTGAAGCTCGTCCGGCCGCTTTCCATACTTGGCCATTTCTTGGAATCTCTTTCGCTGATCGTCGGGTTGGAGGGTTCAAGAAATATCCAATTCCTAGTCGTTGCTTCCTATGCCTGCCACCTTCACACTTCTTTCCAGGTATGCAATAACCAAGGTTTAATGCTAACAGTTCATCATTCAACAACAATAAAGATTGCCATTAATGAGAAAAAGGCTCGAGGAGACAATCACACTGACTATCCCTATATAACTTGTCTATAAACATGCAGGAAAGATCTTACTAGGCAATGGGATATCTATTACAGATTTTAAGATATTATCCCTTCTTTTCCCTCTTCTATACTTAACCAAATTCTCGTTTATTTTCCCCCTCTACTTTCTCTTTCTAGTTACTTAGTCATTTTTTCTGATAATGTTTAACTACGCGGGTTGGCAGAGTCATGGGTTCACATTTGCACTCATGCTTTTATATCGCGACTCTGACCGACTGCTTCCCCATTCCATACCTAGCCACTTTTTCGATCACGGATTCCTGGGCAAGCGGGCTCTAGATTGCACTTCCATTGTTCCGTGACCTACAAACAACACCCGAACTTCTGCGATATACAAATTTACTGCCGGACTCCCACATCATCCCCTCTTCCATGTTACACATTTTGCACTGAAAAGTTTCGAGACATACAATTTGACCGTCGGGGCCTCACATCTCTTGGAGAACCCTTGTCACCCCATTTTGAAGCCCGTTCGTCTGCTTTCCATACTTGGTCATTTCTTGGAATCTCTTTCGTGGATCGTCGGGTTGGCGGGTTCACAAAATATCCAATTCCTAATCACTGTTTCCTGTGCCCGCCACCTTCACACTTCTTTCCAAGTATGCAATAACCGAGGTTTAATGATAACAACTCACCATGAAACAACCATAAAGATTGCCATTAATGAGTAAAATCCTCGAGGAGATAGTCACACTGACTATCCCTACACAACTTGTCCAAAAAAATGCAGAAAAGATCCTGCTAGGTAATGGGATATCTATTACAAATTTCAATATATTAGCGAAAATGAGTTCGACTGACCGTTTCCCTATTCCAGACTTAGCCACTTTTTCGATTGCGGGTTCTCGGACATGCAGGCTCAATATCGTGCTTCCATTGTTCCGCGACCTACAAACAACACACGAAATTCCGAGATATACATGCAGAAAAGATCTTGCTAGGTAATGAGATATCTATTTCAAATTTCAATATATTAGCGAAAACGAGTCCGACTGACCGTTTCCCTATTCCATATTTAGCCACTTTTTTGATTGCGGGTTCCCGAACAGGTGGGTTCAAGATTGCGCTTTCGTTGTTCCGTGACCTGCAAACAACACCCAAAATTACGCGATATACAAACTGACAGTTGGACTGCCCCATCATGCCCTCTTTCGTTTTACACGTTTTTCACTCAAAATTTCTGAGAAATACAATTTGACCGTCGAGCCCTCACCTCTCCTGAGTATCCCTTGTAACCCTATTTTGAAACCCGTCTAACCGCTTTTCATACTTGGCCATTCCTTACTTGATCTTCCCTGTCCTCACCACATTCGCACTTGTTTATAATAAAAAAATGTTTATAAAAACATTATATATATACACACACACACACACATTGTTTATAAAAACATTGTTATACCATAAATATTGTCATTAATGAGTAAAAGATTCGAGGAGACAGTCACACTGACTATCCCTACACAACTTGTCCAGAAACATGCCGAAAAGATCCTGCTAGGTAATGGGATATCTATTACAAATTTCAATATATTAGCGAAAACGAGTCCAACCGATCGTTTCCCTATTCCATACTTAGCCACTTTTTCGATTGCGGGTTCCCAGACAGGCGGGCTTAAGATTGTGCTTCCATTGTTCCGCGACCTGCAAACAACACCCGAAATTCCGTGATATACATGTAGAAAAGATCTTTCCAGGTAATGAGATATCTATTATAAATTTCAATATATTAGCGAAAACGAATCCGATCGACCATTTCCCTATTCCATACTTAGCCACTTTTTCGATTGCGGGTTCCCGAATAGGCGGGCTCAAGATTGCGCTTCCATTGTTCTGTGACCTGCAAACAACACCCAGAATTCCGTGATATACAAACTAACCGTTGGATTGCCCCATCATGCCCTCTTCCGTTTTATGTGTTTTTCACTCAAAATTTCTGAGACATACAATTTGACCGTTGGGACCTCACCTCTCCTAAGTATCCCTTGTAACCCTATTTTGAAGCTCGTCCGACCGTTTTTCATACTTGGCCATTCCTTACTTGCTCTTCCCCGTCCCTACCACCTTCGCACTTGTTTATATCCAATTCCTAGTCGCTGCTTCATGTGCCCGCCACCTTCACACTTCTTTCCAGGTATGCAATAACTAAGGTTTAATGCTAACAGTTCATCATTCAACAGCCATAAAGATTTTCATTAATGAGAAAAAGGCTCGAGGAGACAATCACACCGACTATCCCTATATAACTTGTCTAGAAACATGCATAAAAGATCTTTCCAGGTAATGGGATATCTATTACAGACTTTAATATATTATCCCTTCTTTTCCCTCTTCTATACTTAACCAAATTCCTGTTTCTTTTTCCCCTCTACTTTCTCTTTCTAGTTACTTAGTCATTTTTTCCAAAAATGTCTAACTGCGCGGGTTGGCGGAGTCACGGGTTCACATTTGCACTCATGCTTTTATATTGCGACTCTGATCGACCACTTCCCCATTCTATACCTAGCCACTTTTTCAATCGCGGATTCCCGGGCAGGTGGGCTCCAGATTGCACTTCCATTGTTCCGTGACCTACAAACAACACCCGAACTTCCACGATATACAAATTTGCTGCCGGACTCCCACATCATCCCCTCTTCCATGTTACACATTTTGCACTCAAAAGTTTCGAGACATACAATTTGACCGTCGGGGCCTCACGTCTCTTGGGGAACCATTGTCACCCCATTTTGAAGCCCGTTTGTCTGCTTTCCATACTTGGCCATTTCTTGGAATATCTTTCATGGATCGTCGGGTTGGTGGGTTCACAAAATATCCAATTCCTGATCACTGTTTCCTGTGCCCTCCACCTTCGCACTTCTTTCCAAGTATGAAATAACTGAGGTTTAATGCTAACAAATCACCATGCAACAACCATAAAGATTTCCATTAATGAGTAAAATCCCCGAGGAGACAGTCACATTGACTATCCCTACACAACTTGTCCAGAAACATGCAGAAAAGATCCTGCCAGGGAATGGGATATCTATTACAAATTTCAATATATTAGCGAAAACGAGTCCGACCGAATATTTCCCTATTCCATACTTAGCCACTTTTTCAATTGCGGGTTCCTGGATAGGTGAGCTCAATATTGTGCTTCCATTGTTCCGCGGCCTGCAAACAACACCCGAAATTCCGAGATATACATGCAGAAAAGATCTTGCCAGGTAATGAGATATCTATTTCAAATTTCAATATATTAGCGAAAACGAGTTCGACCGACCGTTTCCCTATTCCATACTTAGCCACTTTTTCGATTGCGGGTTCCCGAACAGGTGGGCTCAAGATTGCACTTCCGTTGTTCCGCGACCTGCAAACAATACCTAAAATTCCGCGATGTACAAACTGACCGCTGGACTGCCCCATCATGCCCTCTTTTTTTTTACGCGTTTTTCACTCAAAATTTCTGAGACATACAATTTGACCGTCGAGCCCTCACCTCTCCTGAGTATCCCTTGTAACCCTATTTTGAAGCCCGTCCGACCGCTTTTCATACTTGGCCATTCCTTACTTTCTCTTCCCCGTCCTTGCCACCTTTGCACTTGTTTATAATAAAAAATTGTTTATAAAAACATTATATATATATATATATATATTATAAAGACACACAATTTGACCGTCGGGCCCTCACCTCTCCTGAGTATCCCCTGTAACCCTACTTTGAACCCTGTTCGACCGCTTTTCATACTTACACACACACACACACACACACACACACACACACACATAAGAGTCTTATTTATAATAAAAAAATTGTTTATAAAAACATTTTTATACCGTAAAGATTGTCATTAATGAGTAAAATCCTCGAGGAGATAGTCACACTGACTATCCCTACACAACTTGTCCGGAAACATGCAGAAAATATCTTGCTAGGTAATGGGATATCTATTATAAATTTCAATATATTAGGGAAAACGAGTCTGACCGATCGTTTCCCTATTCCATACTTAGCCACTTTTTCGATTTCGGGTTCCCGGACAGGTGGGCTCAAGATTGTGCTTCCATTGCTCCGCGACCTGCAAACAACACCCGAAATTTCGCGATATACATGCAGAAAATATCTTGCTAGGTAATGAGATATCTATTATAAATTTCAATATATTAGCAAAAACGAATCCGACCGACCGTTTCCCTATTCCATACTTCGCCACTTTTTCGATTGTGGGTTCCTGAACAGGCGGGCTCAAGATTGCGCTTCCATTGTTCTGCGACCTGCAAACAACACCCAGAATTCCACGATATACAAACTGATCGCTGGACTACCCCATCATGCCCTCTTCCATTTTACGCGTTTTTCACTCAAAATTTCCGAGACATACAATTTGACCGTCGAGACCTCACCTCTCCTGAGTATCCCTTGTAACCCTATTTTGAAGCTCGTCTGACTGCTTTTCATACTTGGCCATTCCTTACTTTCTCTTCCCCATCCCCGCCACCTTCGCACTTGTTTATAATAAAAAATTATTTATAAAAACATTATATATATGAAGTACACAAACAAACCTAGGGTAGATCCATAAACCTGAGCACTTTGTGGTTTTCTTCATTCAAATGGCCACTCCTCCAATGAGCTTGCAATCAGTTGAAATTTTAACAACTCATAGACTACAATCCATACCTTGCAAGCAAACTAACATTCCACAAACATGTGTGATGCCGATTCCTCGTCTGATTTGCATAGGACACATCCACTTGGGCCCGTCCAACCTCTCTTGATGCCCACCTCCCATGTGAGCAACTTTTTACTCAGTGCTAGCCAATAAACCATGATACCTTTGACATGGGAATTTATTTTCCAGACTTATTCCCACCACTGGAAGACAGGATCTTGAAAGGTCACTTCTGCCAGCGTGAGTTAGCCTAGTTTTACCATGTACGTCCCATTAATAAAATTCTTATCCCAAACCAGAGAGTATTTTTCATCTTCAATTAAAGTAATAAAATTTGATTTTAGAGACTCCACAAAAGCTTCCCATTTGCTGACTTTACCCCCTTCCAAGCTCAGATCAGCATGTGATTTCCATAGAGGGTGCTCCATCTCATCGTTGATTTCCTATTTAGCATCCCAAATAGAAAAAATTCCTAAGTTGTGGAGATTCGAAATGATCTCATCTTAAAGTTTGAAAGAATTGGTCACCCCTTCCCAAGGATCTTCACCTATTCAAATGCTTTTACGATTGCCAATTATCCATGATAACCAGTCCCCAACTAGAGAAAATGCATCCATCATAGCCTTCCAGTCAATAGATCCATTGGCTACCGATTTAGTCGGGTCCCAAAACCATTCGACTATTGATCTTCTGGAAAAATATTTTGCTTCCATCACCCTACCCCATAACATAGAGTTATGAGCTAGTCTACAAAGAATCTTTGCAGTGAGTGCCTTATTGAACCAAAAGATGTTTTTTACTCCCCAACCACCATATATTTTAGGCATTGCAATCCATGACCACTTGACTAAAGGGATGCCTGAAGAATCCTTTTTACCTGACCATAGGAATTAGAAAACTATTTTTCTGATCTTTGAGAGGATTCCTTTTGGAATCTTTGCAATAGAGGCCCAATACACATGATTGTTGCTTAGAATAGAATTTATAAAAACCAATCTCCCTCTTCTAGAGAGAGTTCTGAAAATCCAATTTGTCACCCTCGTCTAAATTTTCCTTGGCAGCCAAAGTCAATTCTCGATCATGTATCTGTTTGGTTTTAATTCAAATCCCAAATATGTGGTACCCTCATCAATGGCCTTTTTCTTGAAATACAAGCAAGCCGCTAACTGAGCCATGATTGAATTCTCAAGACACCAAGTAAGAAGAGTTGACTTTTCCATATTAATTTGCATTCCGTAGTTGTGCTGAACAGGTCAATGATGCATTTTATCATTTTTATATCTTGCATATTTCTTGCACTAAACATCATTATATCATCACCAAATAATAAATGTGTTAGAAAAACCTCCGGAGCCATTTTAACTCCTTTGAGAAGACTGTTCCTTTTTGCTTTTTCAATGAGTTTGATCCAGGTGGATATTTGTGGCCACCCACGTATTCCAACTGGCTCCTCGTGACAATTTTTAGTTCATCACGTTCTTCTGTACTTCTTTGTAATTGTGGGTTCTACACTTTTGGGGTTGTTTGAAGTCCTACACAGCTTCCAGGTGGATACTGGTTTCCTCCCACTTAATCCAACTGGCTTATTTTGTATGTTTTCATGTCAGCACATGTTGTTGTACTTCTAGGGCCGTTTTGTGTTGAAATGTAACAAGGGATGTCCTCATTCATGTTTTTGTGTTTTGTCATGGGGAGGACATAAAGTCATATTTCCTAGACATGTTTTATTTGTAAAGTGTCTTTTTAAATAACGTGCTTTTATAAAGAGAATGTACTTTACAACTTAAAGTGATTTTAAGTTGTGGGACCCAAAAAGTATTTAATGAGCATTTATTACTTATTTTGTAATTAATGAGGAGCATTAAATATGAGCCCTCATATAATACTTATGATAACCATTAGATTGAGTTGGTTATGTAAGTTAGGGTTTCTTGGGAAAATAGAAGAGTACATATACATGCTTAGGGATGTGAGAAGAACACACCGGAGAAGACGAAAGTTGAGTTGAGAGATTGCTTGAGAGAGGAAAGTGAGTATCAAGAAGGGCACGAATCCTAAGAGATCTAGGGCACAAATCCCAAGGAGGCATTTTCTGTTTTGATTTGCTGCAGTGATATTTGCTGGGACAGGCCGTACAACAACATTCTTGAGGCAAGAAAACCGAGGCAAGCTTGGGCATAGTTTTCGAGGCATCCCTTGAAGATTTTTTTGAAGGAGAACGACCGTACATAAGGCAAGGTACAACTGCTTGTTGTGGCACAAATTTCAAGGTGTCAACTTTCAACAAATCTGTACAACTGTACGGACTATGACACGATTTTCAAGACATATTTGTGGGGGAAAATTTTTGTGCTGTAAGAGGTATTTCTCTTGGATGAAAAGTGTTATTGATGTTGATCTGAACTTTTTTGAAGAAAAATAATAATATCTCTCTCTCTCGTTGGGTTTCCCCACATTGTGGTTTTCTCTGGCATTTGCCTAAATTTCTGTGAGTTATGGGTTGTTGTCCACTGTGTATTTTCTGCTGCATATTTTGCTTACAATGTGTATTTCTTCTTATAGAAATTTCTGAATGTGGGTATGCATTTCTAAAATTTATGAAGACAGTTATCTCTAGGTTGCTAAGTGTTTGACGAAATGTGTGAATGAAATATTTTTGATTTTGTCATTAAAAATCTACATGGTATCAGAGCTTGGGCTCTGAGTGACAATGTGCAGTGTGACTTTTGGGCAAAAGGGTGTGATTGTTTTCCTTGAGTTGTGACAGGGAATATGGCTACAAGCATTAGATATGAGGATCGATTGGATGGCATTTCCAACTTCGTGAAATGTTCGTGAAGTGCGTGGTGGGTCGTGAGCATCTACCAGATTGGAGTAGACTATGGGATGATTTCACTCAGGAGGAGATCTGAGAAAGATCTCAGAGTAGTGATAAGAAGACACACATATTTGATGAGAATGTTGCTCTTGTGGCAAAGAGCAAGAAGAAAGGAAGTTCCGGAAGGGACTTGAGTAAAGTCAGATGCTTTTGTTGTAACCAGTTGCGGCACCTTGCCTCTCATTGTCCTGAGAGGAAGAAGAAGAAGAAGGAGTCAAAGGGGCCCGAGACAACTGCTACAACAACCATAGAGGACTTTGCTTCAAAGTTCGATAGGGATTTTTCTTTGGTTACCCTAGTTTCCAGTGTCGGCAGTGGAGGATTCGGAAGTGATGTCAGATGGATTGTGGATAGTGGAGCCTCTAACCACATGATGGGAATCTGGCGAGTATTCCCAGACTTCACAAAGATTGGTCCTGGCCGACAAGTGGTAAATGAAGGTGGTATGGTGAGAACTGTACGTGGAGTTGGGAATGTCAGATTCCAACTTGAGTTTGAGGGACTCTTGGAGATTGATGGAGTTCTCTTTGTTCTAGGGTTGAGTGTTAATTTGTTCTCAGTCTCAGCCTTGGAGGATGTAGGATATTGTGTATTGTTCAAGAGGGAACATGTCTTTATCTACAGAGAGGGAGTGGACCCAATAGAGCTGCAACTGATCGGTAACCGGGTGAATAGGTTGTATATGTTGATAGGACAGCCTTTGATGTATGATTCAATGTCGAATGAGGAGCATGAGGAGGCTTCTGAAACTGTGGTGGCGCCAAGGTATCAGTCTTGCATTCCGAGAGAAGAGAGTGAGTCTCTTTTGAGCACTGGCAGAAGGCTTAGCTATAACACCCTGTTTCCTCCAGTCTGTAAAAATAACTATATTGGCCAAGAACTATGGCAAACTCAAAGATGTGAATGTTTAATTTGACGAACCTTTGTATAAAAGGTCGATGAATGTAAATTATGTTATGAATACAAGTTGCATGACTGCTGGGAGGGGATGTGCTAAAAGAGACCACGATGGCTAATGAGAGGTGGTGGAAGGGACTTGGAATGGTTGCGTTAACTTCCACTGAACCAATACCGTACTGGTTTTTACTTGCTCAAAGACCAAAGCAACTCTCTGACCCTGGAATGAATTACCTGCCAGGATGGTAGGTCAGGAGGTTCCTCAAGAGTTAATGAGGGGATGGGGGTGAACCACCCATCCGTAGAAGATCTCAGACCTAACCACAGATGGGGGAATTCATGCCACACACAATCTTGCAGAAAAAGGCAAGAAAGGAAGTGTGGGGAACGAGAAAAAGAGAGAAAACGCGCGATAGGGATTGCGAAAGAGAACCGGGAGGAACTTTGGAAATACAGAGAGTTCTGAATAGAGGAGAAGGAGAGTAACCTTCATCCTTGAGTTCCGTTGAGATATAAGTAGGAGACTAAATCTCAAGCATCGTGGTCTAGCTCGGGGGTGGCTAGTGGTAAATCCGTTTGGAGTCACTGAGCCTATGGTTGGGTGGAAACGAGCACCCCTCTCAGCAGTCGCGTCGCGCCTGGTGTTTCTGATGAGTGTTTCTGTTTTGTATTCTGAATTGAATATCTTGGACGCATGCTCATGTTTATACGCTCATAAATGGTTTCTGTATAGAAGTGATTGCCTTGTGTTTTTATTGGGAATAATGGATGCATGTTTATACTCATATGACCATAATCAGTTTATGTATAGAATGAATAAGTTCAGAATATGAGTTCGTTCTCTTGAGAATTGTCCCATCTACTTGACTCGTGCTCTGTCCTGGTTTAATTTCCCGAAGGCACCTTTTTCCGGGAAGTTTCCTCGCATTCCAGAGCCGGAGTGAGTTCCTTGAAAAGAATATCGTTATAGTAAACCCACAAGTTTACTTTACCCCTGTCAAAGAGTTCATAGCTCGGTGAATTAGGAAGGCTTTTCAGTCAGGTCACCAAGCCTAGGGATAATTACCCAAGGATCATCTGAAGGTCCAAATGACCTGGGTTTGGAAACCTTGTACAAGACAAAGTAGTTCTCTCAGGTTTTGAAGTTGTGGGAGTCTGAAGCCCCGAGAGGTTGAATCTCGTGAATCAAGCTTAGAAAGGATAGCGAGTCCCATTTATCGAAAGAGAATACCCCATCGTTTGGTAGACGAATGGTCAGAATCCTTTCAGAAATACCCCAGACTTGTCAAGACTGATGCATCTAGAGGAGGAGCACAAGCGTTAATACCTCGACCCCTTCAGCCTTCACAAGTAGCGATGGGATCCAGGACCGTAGATCCAAGGATCTGTTGAAGCTTTATTGATCATCGATCTTAACCTTTGCATAGGCAGGAGAGTGGACTCGACGAAGTCCTAAAAGTCCCAAAGTATTCAGAACCGTCCATCGACACAAGACACGTGGCAGTTGGGTAGCATTTCACGAAATCACGACGTGATCGTGGATGTTGATCCATGAGTGATTTGGACCATCGGTTTAGTGAGAATAAGTTTTGGTGTTTCGGCACCCGGGAAACCAAAGGGCAAGACCCCTCATCTTCGCAAGTCACGAAATCCCAGTATACGAAACCTCAAATCAGTGTAGCGTGAATAAGTTTTGATGTTTTGGCACCCGGGAAACCAAAGGGCAATACCCCTCATCTTCGCAAGTTGCAAAATCCTGGTATATGAAACCCTGATGCGCTCTGTGGATGAGCCGGTTTAGTGTGAACAAGTTTCGACGTTTCGGTACTCGGAAAACCAAAGGGCAAGACCCCTCGTCTTCGCAAGTCACAAAATCCCGATATACGAAACCCCGAATCGATTTAGCATGAATAGGTTTCAGTGTTTCGACACATGGGAAATTAAAGGGCAAGACCCCTCGTTTTCACAAGTCACGAAATCCTGGTACCCGAAACCCCGACACACTCTGTGGATGAGCCCTAGGTCACCGGACAGGGTCTTGTGGTAGGAAGGAGGAGTCCCGAAAGAATCTGGACCGTCCATTTATAGGGGATGCATGGCGAAGATCTAAAGCCACAGGGGTTTTGGACATCAGAGGAATAGGAGTGAAGACCCCGCTAGAAATTCTGAAAGGTAGAACATTGGGATTTAATCTGGGCCGTTGATTAAGTTGACGATCTGGACTGTAGATTCGGATGATACCGGGCCTTCAGGTTTCGGGGTTTCGAGACTCAAGAGGTA
The DNA here is from genome assembly GCA_009831015.1 of Picea engelmannii. Lineage (NCBI taxonomy): Eukaryota > Viridiplantae > Streptophyta > Pinopsida > Pinales > Pinaceae > Picea > Picea engelmannii. The sequence continues at coordinate 18,616 of ML809978.1, read as the reverse complement.
GAGTTGCATGGTCAACACAACTCCCAGAATCACGAAGAGAGAAACGCCGAAAGGTGGGTCCCAAGTACCAGTCAGAGGATACGTGCGGTGGAAGTCAAAGGAGTGGTCAGAGTTCTGGAAACCTTTCGAGTTCCGGGGATTCGAAAGAGAAAGGAGGAATGCTTGCATCACAATTTCCTGAATTGTGAAACCCCGAAATCATTTGGAGGAATAACACTAGTTCATAGGACCGGTCGCATGAAAAGTAACTCAAGGGAGGAGCTAAGGATATGTTAGACTCTTTCAGGTTTCAGGATTTCAAAAGATAGAGAACAGGGGAATGCTTCAATCGTGATTCCCCGAATCACGAAAGCCGAAAGCACTTTTCTTTTGGTAAGGCCTGTGGTCATAGCCAATGATCACATGGAGGAGGATAAGGGAAGGGATGGTCTGCGCTAGGCCTCGTAGAAATTCAAGGATTATGTCCTTTGAAGAAAAAGATGAAAATTTTTAGTTGTCGTAGTGGGTGTGTGACAAATTGGTATTAGAGCATGGTTACAACACTTGGCCTACTTGGGCTCATGGACGAGTTGCGCAGAAACTCCATTTGAAGTACTCTTAAAAGGAGTAACTCTCTATCCTAACCCCCTTTATCAAAAGACGAAGTTAAGAATGAAAATTCTCATTGTGTGTATACATTTGAAAAATATGAATTATGTGTTGATTGTGAATGAATATAATGTTGACTATCAACAAGTGTTTTTCTTGCACAACAAGCGGACGATCAACCGCGGGAAACTGCAGACACATAGAATGGTGACGCACCACGAAGTGGGGGATGGCTCCCAAAATAGAGACGAAGAGTCTAACGAAAGGAGAGCAGTGGAGACCCCTCCAGATCTAGCTGAGACTGTGAGGAGCCTCATGGTCGAACTATAGAGCTGCAAGGCCGACAACGAGAGGTTGATAAAATAGAAAGAAAAGCAAACGAATATTAATGCAGTCTTTCTGCAGATATTATCCGACATACAAAGACAATTGCAGCATGGACCTGACACCAATCATGCGGACCAATGGCAGACAAAGAAAAGTCGAAGTCCACCTGAGATACATAAACGTGGTATTTTAAGTGGCTACACTGGGAAGAGCACCTCGAGAAAGGTCCACCCCAAAGATAAGGGACAAGCGTCGGACGATTCCTCTGGAAAGGAAACTGGCGACTCAGAGGGATCTTTTAGTAGCAGAACTAGTTCTTACTCCCGAAGAAAACGGAAGAAGCGAAATCATTCCAAAAATCATAATCTCGAAGAATTCAAGAAGGCCAAACCACCCTCTTTCGACGGTGAAATAAAGAAGGGAGAGGAAGTGGAGGCCTGACTACTTGGACTAAAGAAGTATTTCAGAGTCCATGACTTCTCGAAAAATTTGAAGGTCCGAGTAGCCACTTTCAACTTGAATGGGAAGGCTTCCATTTGGTGGGAAGACCTTAAGAATGTAAAAGGGATTCACGAAGAAGACCTATCTTGGGAACGGTTTGAGAAATACTTCAGGAAGAAGTATCTGTCGGAAAAGTATTTCGACGAAAATACTAAATAATTCTATGAACTCAAGCTGGGGCAGCGCACCATAGAGGAATATGTCGACAGATTCCTCGAGTTGCTGAGGTACGTACCCTATATAAAAGCAGAAAAGGAAAAGGTACAACGATTCATTAGTGGACTACCTAAGGACTATCAGAACATGATTGAGTTTGACGAGCCAAAGACCCTAGAAGACACTATTCGAAAGGCAATATATTGTTATGAACATCTTGGGCATCAGACAGAACCTCGCGAAGGCTGGAAGCAGAAGAATAGTTTGGGATTCCAGAAAAAGGGGTTTAAATCCACAAGATTTAAAAACCATAAAAAGGACTCAAGGATGAGCTTTCCAACCCGAAGTGTACACCAGCAGAATTTCCCCTCCCAGAGATGAAATAAACCTTTTGGATCCACCCCAGGAAAGATTGATAACCCGAAGAAAGAACCCTTGAAATGTTGGGGTTGTGGAGAAGAACATCTACTGAGGGACTGCCCGCACTGACAACAGAACAGTCAGAGAATTTACAACGTTCAAGAAGCTACCACCGTCAATGACGTGGTCAGGAGCGTGCCGCAAATTTATGCAGCCGTGGATAATAAACAAGCTGACCACCAAGCTTCAGTGGTGGAGATGGAAGGTATGATCACCAACCATCTAGTGTCTATTCTAATTGACCCTGGTTCAAATTTGAGTTCTATAGCCCCTAAGGCTGTTGATAAGTGTAAATTACAGCCACATAAACATGCCAA
>ML809978.1:0-14934 GCA_009831015.1 Picea engelmannii | reverse complement strand
AGACAAATTTGTACTGGTTTTTATTGACGATATATTAATTTACTCCAAGAATAGAGAGGAACATCTTAGACTTGTGCTTCAAGTGCTAAGAGAACATCAACTCTATGCCAAATTTAGCAAGTGTGACTTTTTCCAGAAGCAAATACATTACTTGGGCCATGTCATATTTGAAAAAGGAGTAGCAGTAGATCCTGACAAAATCCGGTCTATCATGGAATGGCCTACCCCAAAGGACGCTTTGGATATCAAATCCTTTATGAGCTTAGCAGGATACTATAGGAGATTTATAAAAGGATTCTCCAAGATTGGTTGTCCAATCAATGCCCTCCAGAAGAAGGGAGCTAAATTCAAGTGGACACAAGAATGTGAAGAAAGATTTCAATCCCTGAAACACCTTCTGACCCATGCACCCGTGCTGAAGATCGCTAATCCTGAAAACGACTTCCTTGTGTGCACATATGCCTGTAAGGAAGGGCTCAGGGGAGTCTTTATGGAAGAAGGAAGTGTAGTCTACTATGAATCCCAAAAATTGAATGAGCAGGAAGCCAACTATGTGACCCATGATCTAGAGATGGCCACCATAGTGCATGCCTTGAAAATGTGGAGGCATTACCTCCTGGGAAGGAAATTTGTACTCATGATAGACCACTGTGGATTGCGACATCTGTTTGACCAACCAAAACTCAATGCTAGACAAGCTAGGTGGATGACCCTTCTTAGTGAGTCTGATTTTGAAATCAAACATATCAAGGGAAAGGAAAATAGGGTGGTCGATGCCCTTAGAAGAAGTATGAAAAAAATTCATCTGACAGCGGTGAGCACCTGTGAGACCAACGTTAGGGAAAGAGTTAAGAATGCACAAGAAATAGACACATTCTTCCAGACTGTAACCTCGTACCTGGAGCAAGAACCCACAGGGATAAAGTATGAAGGCTACCAGATGATAGATGGAGGCCTGCTAACTTACAGAAACAGATTGTATATTCCAGATTGTGATGACTTGAAGAGGTTCATAATGGATGAACTACATAAAAGACCATCTACTGGTCATCCAGGATACCATAAGATGATCATGGCCACCATGAAACAATTCTATTGGCCTATATTGAAGAAAGACATAGCCGAGTACTTAGCCAAATGCATAGAATGGCAACAGGTTAAAGCAGAACACCGACACCCAACATGATTATTACAACCTCTACCAATCTTGGAATGGAAATGGGAAACCATTTCCATGGATTTCATCACCGGATTACCAACATCAACCAAACAGAATGATGCCATCATGGTAGTGCTGGATAAACTGAGCAAGTCCGCTCATTTTATCCCCATCAAGTCCACCTGCAAGGCAATAGATATCGCCAACATATTCATGAAGAAGATATTCAGACTACATGGTATGCCTAAAGAGATCGTGTCTGACAGAGACACGAAATTTACTTCCAACTTTTGGAAATCCTTGATGGTTGGTTTGGAGACCAAATTACTGTTTAGCACAGCCTATCATCCTCAAACTGATGGACATATGAAAAGAGTGAACCAAATATTAGAGGACATGCTAAGGATGCATGTAATGCATCAACCCAAAAAGTGGGAAGATTACCTGCCACTGGTGGAATTCGCCTACAACAATGGCTACCAAGAATCCCTGAAGATGAGCCCTTTCGAAGTCCTCTATGGTATACCATGCAACACTCTAGTCAATTGGAGTAATCCCGTGAACATAGTTACTATTGGACCCGACATGTTGAAAGAAATGGAACAACAAGTGACTCAGATAAAACAAAATCTAAAGGTTGCTTAGAACAGACAGAAAAGTTACGCCGACCGAAAGAGAACTCCAAGAGAATTCAAGACAGGAGACCACGTATATCTCAGAGTTAGGCCCAGGAAGAGTTCCCTGAGGATGGGATCTTGTGCCAAGTTGGAACCTCGGTATTGTGGACCCTTTGAAGTTCTAGATAGAGTGGGACATGTAGCCTATAGGCTAGCACTTCCTCCCACAGTAAAAGCACATAATGTTTTCCATGTTTCATTATTGAAGAAATATGTACATGATTCTAATCATATAATTGACTGATCTATGATCCAGTTGGAACCGGAGGGAGAATACCTACCAGAACCTCAATGCATACTGGATAGAAAGGAAACCCCACTCAAGAACCGAACCATTGCACAGGTCAAGGTGTAGTGGAAACATTTTGGCCCAGATGAGGCTATGTGGGAAATGAAAGATGCCATGAAACAAACATATCCGATTTTGTTTACTTCTGTACATACACGTCATGTTGATAGATAGAACATCGAGGATGATGTTCCTTTAAGGGGGAGGGAATTGTAACACCATGTTTCCCCCAGACTGTAAAAATAACTATATTGGCCAAGAACTATGGCAAACTCAAAGATGTGAATGTTTAATTTGACGAACCTTTGTATAAAAGTTCGATAAATGTAAATTATGCTATGAATATGAGTTGCATGACTGCTAGGAGGGGATGTGCTAAAAGAGACCACGATGGCTAATGAGAGGTGGTGGAAGGGACCTGGAATGGTTGCGTTAACTTCCACTGAACCAATATCGTACTGGTTTTTACTTGCTCAAAGACCAAAGCAACTCTCTGACCCTAGAATGAATTACCCACCAGGATGGTAGGTGGGGAGGCTCCTCAAGAGTTAATGATGGGATGGGGGCGAACCGCCCATCCGTAGAAGCTCTCAGACCTGACCACAGATGGGGGAATTCACGCCACACACAATCTTGCAGAAAAATGCAAGAAAGGAAGTGTGGGGAACGAGAAAAAGAGAGAACACGTGTGATAGGGATCGCAGAAGAGAACCGAGAGGAACTCTGGAAATACAGAGAGTTCTGAATAGAGGAGAAGGAGAGTAACCTTCGTCCTTGACTTCCATTGAGCTGGAAGTAGGAGACTGAATCTCAAGCATTGTGGTCTAGCTCGGGGGTGGCTAGTGGTAAATTCGTTTGGAGTCACTGAGCCTATGGTTGGGTGGAAACCAACACCCCTCTCAGCATTCGCGTCACGCCTAGTGTTTCTGATAAGTGTTTATGTCTTGTATTTTGAATTGAATATCCTGGATGCATGCTCATGTTTATACGCTCATAAATGGTTTCTGTATAGAAGTGATTGCCTTGTGTTTTGATTGGGAATAATGGATGCATGTTTATACTTATATGACCATAATCGATTTATGTGTAGAATGAATAAGTTCAAAATACGAGTCCATTCTCTTGAGAATTGTCCCATCTACTTGACTCGCGCTCTGTCCTGGTTTAATTTCCCAAAGGCACCTTTTTCTGGGAAGTTTCCTCGCATTCCAGAGCCGGAGTGAGTTCCTTGAAAAGACTATCGTTATAGTAAACCCACGAGTTTACTTTACCCCTGTCACAGAGTTCATAGCTCGACGAATTAGGAAGGCTTTTCAATTAGGTCACCAAGCCTAGGGATAATTACCCAAGGATCATCTGAAGGTCTAGATGACCTGGGTTTGGAAACCTTGTACAAGACAGAGTAGTTCTCTCAGGTTTCGAAGTCATGGGAGTCCGAAGCCCCGAGAGGTTGAATCTCATTAATCAATCTCAGAAAGGATAGCGAGTCCCATTTATCGAAAGAGAATACCCCATCGTTTGGTAGACGAATGGTCAGAATCCTTTCGGAAATACCCCAGACTTGTCAAGACCGATGGATCTAGAGGAGGAGCGTAGGCGTTAATACCTCGACCCCTTCAGCCTTTGCAAGTAGCGATGGGATCCAGGACCGTAGATCCAAGGATTTGTCGGAGCTTTATTGACCGTCGATCTTAACCTTTGCATAGGCAGGAGAGTGGACTCGACGAAGTCCTGAAATTCACGTAGTATTCGAAACCATCCATCGGCACAAGACACATGGCAGTTGGGTAGCATTTAGAGAAATCACGACGTGATCGTGGACGTTGATCCATGAGTGATCTGAACCATCGGTTTAGTGAGAATAAGTTTTGGCATTTCAACACCGAGGAAACCAAAGGGCAAGACCCCTCGTCTTCTCAAGTTGCGAAATCCTGGTATATGAAACTCTGAATTGATGTAGCGTGAATAAGTTTCGGTGTTTCGGCACTCGAGAAACCAAAGGGAAAGACCCCTCATCTTCGCAAGTCGCGAAATCCCGGTATAGGAAACCCTAACGCGCTCTGTGGATGAGTTGGTTTAGTGTGAACAAGTTTCGGCGTTTTGGCACCCGGGAAACCAAAGGGCAAGACCCCTCGTCTTCGCAGGTCACCATATCCCGGTATACGAAACCCCGAATCGGTTTAGCGTGAATAGGTTTCGGCGTTTCGGCACCCGGGAAATCAAAGGGCAAGACCCCTCGTTTTTGCAAGTCGCTAAATCCCGGTACCCGAAACCCCGACACGCTCTATGGATGAGCCCTAGGTCACCGGATAGGGTCTTGTGGTAGGAAGGAGGAGTCTTGAAAGAATCTGGACTGTCCATTTGTAGGGGATGCATGGTGAATATCTAAAGCCACCGGGGTTCTGGACATCAGAGGAATAGGAGTGAATACCCCGCAAGAAATCCTGAAAGGTAGAACGTCGGGATTTAATCCGGGCCATTGATCAAGTTGACGATCTGGACCGTAGATCCGGATGATACCGAGCCTTCGGGTTTTGGGGCTCAAGAGGTAGAGTTGCATGGTCAACACAACTCCCGGAATCATGAAGAGAGAAATGCCGAAAGGTGGGTCCCAAGTATCAGTCAGAGGATACGTGCGGTGGAAGTCAAAGGAGTGGTCAGAGTTTCGAAAACCTTTTGAGTTACGGGGATTCGAAAGAGAAAGGAGGAATGCTTGCATCGTGATTTCCCGAATCGCGAAACCCCGAAAGCATTTAGAGGAATAGCACCAGGTCATAGGACCGGTTGCATGAAAAGCAACTCAAGGGAGGAGCTAAGGATCTGTTAGACCCTTTCGGGTTTAGACATTTTGAAAGACAGAGAACAGGGGAACGCTTGCATCGCGATTCCTCGAATCGCGAAAGCCAAAAATGATTTTATTTTGGTAAGGCATGTGGTCATAGCCAATGATCACATGGAGGAGGATAAGGGAAGGTATGGTCTGCGCTAGGCCCCATAGAAATTCAGGGATTATGTCCCTCGAAGAAAAAGACAGAAAATTTTAGTTGTCGTAGTGGGTGTGTGACATCAACCAGGTTGATCAAAGCAATGCTCAAGATGAAGTGAGCTCAGGGTTCCAGGAGGTTGCCAGGAGAAGATATTCTAGTTCGAGTTTTGTGCAGGTGTTGTGGATGGCTCTAGGTTCAGAGGGAGCTCCTACAGAGCACAGTGTGATGAGACCAGATGATGGAGATGGCAGTGAGTACATCCCTCGTTAAGATGGAGTGTTGAAATGTAACAAGGGATGTCCTCATTCATGTTTTTGTGTTTTGTCATGGGGAGGACATGAAGTCATATTTCCTAGACATGTTTTATTTGTAAAGTGACTTTTTAAATAAAGTGATTTTATAAAGAGAATGTACTTTACAACTTAAAGTGATTTTAAGTTGTGGGACCCAAAAAGTATTTAATGAGCATTTATTACTTATTTTGTAATTAATGAGGAGCATTAAATATGAGCCCTCAGATTAGACTTATGATAGCCATTAGATTGAGTTGGTTATGTAAGTTAGGGTTTCTTGGGAAAAGAGAAGAGTACATATACATGCTTAGGGATGTGAGAAGAACACACCGGAGAAGACGAGAGGAGTTGAGTTGAGAGATTGCTGGAGAGAGGAAAGTGAGTATCAAGAAGGGCACGATTCTCAAGAGAGCTAGGGCACAAATCCCAAGGAGGCATTTTCTGTTTTGATTTGCTGTAGTGAGATTTGTTGGGACATGTCGTACTACGGATCCGTACAGGCCGTACAACAACATTCTTGAGGCACGAAAACCAAGCCAAGCTTGGGCATAGTTTTCGAGGCAGCCCTTGAAGAATTTTTTGAAGGACGACTGTACAGAAGGCAAGGTACAACTACCTATTGTGGCATGAATTTCAAGGTGCCAACTTTCAGCAAATCCGTACAGCTGTAGGGACTATGGCATGATTTTCAAGATATATTTGTGGGGGACAAATTTTGTGTTGTAAGAGGTATTTCTCTTGGCTGAAAAGTGTTATTGATGTTGTTCTGAACTTTCCTGAACGAAAATAATAATATCTCTCTCTCTCTCGTTGGGTTTCCCCACATTGTGGTTTTTCCTGACATTTGCCTAAATTTCTGTGAGTTATGGGTTGTTGTCCACTGTGTATTTTCCGCTGCATATTTTGCTTAGCAATGTGTACTTCTGATTATAGAAATTTCCGAATGTGGGTATGCATTTCTGAAATTTATGAAGACAATTATCTCTAGGTTGCTAAGATGGCCACTCTTAGGACGACCAGTCCAAGCCGCAACAAAATAAGGGCAATGAGAAGACGAAGAAGGACATGAGAAAACAATGTGAATACCATTAAATCCCTTGGCACAACACTAAAGAATGTCGCTCCAAGTAGTCACTCGTGGCCGAGCTGAAGGCTTCCGAGTCAGAGGATGATTCTGATTCTGAATCAAATCTAGAAAGAGAGAAGTAGATTATTGATGTTGAACCCAGTGCCACTGTCGCTACCACCAAAGTCCAGCCAAGCAAACCAAAAGAACCAGAGGAAGGGGAACGCCTCTTTCACTCACATATGTGGGTAAATGGGGCTCTGCCTCATTTCATTGTCGATAGCGGCATTCAGAAGAACATGATCTCAATAGAGGTCATCAAGCGGCTGGACCTACCGACGACATCACACCCGCAACCCTACATCATCGGCTGGATTCACCAAGGAAGAGATCTTCGTGTCAGCCAACAGTGTCGTCTTCCCTACAACATCAAGCCTTTCAAAGATGATGTATTGTGTGATATTTCTCCCCTTGAAGTTTGTGATGTTCTTTTAGGACAACCATATTTGTAGAAGCGTCATGTTGTGTATGAGTCTAGACCCCACAGTGTTATTATTACTTTGGGTAGAAATTGTACATGATACCAGAGGTAGTGTCGCCTACCGCTATTTCTTTAATCTCTGCTAAGCAATGCAATAAGGTCATTTCACAAACCAAGAAGTTTGTACTCTTTGGGATCCGTACTCACAGTAAGCAGAAGGTCACTGCCACATCCATGGCCTCTACACAGAGCCTCTCTTTGTAGAAGAAGCAAGTGGATGGGATCGTGGAGGAGTACAGAGACAAATTCTCCTCACCCACTAGGGTACTGATGCACTGCCAAGTAAAGCATCCAATTGATCTAACCCTTGGTGCACCTTTGCCTAATGAACCAGTATATCGCCACTCGTTGATGGAAAATGATGAAATCAAGCATCAGATCCAAGAGATTCTTCAAAAGGGGCACATCAGACCCAATTCCCCCCCTTGCAGAAGTCCGATTGTACTGGTGCAGAAGAATAACGAGACCTGACAACTCTTTATCGATTATAGAGCATTACACAAAATCACAGTCAGAAATCAATACCCAATTCCCAATATTGATGACCTTCTTGACCAACTCAAGAGGGCAAAGTTCTTCAGCAAGATTGACCTAAAGTCTAGCTACCACCAGTTTCCCATCAAACCAACTGATGTATGGAAGATAACTTTCAAATCTAAAGAAGGTCTCTTAGAATGGTTGGTCATTCCCTTTGGCTTAACAAATGCACCAACCACTTTCATGAGGTTGATGGATGATGTATTGAGACCCTTCACCAACTCTTTTGTGGTGGTATATTTGGATGACATCCTCACCTTCAACAGAAATTGGGAGGAGAACATGTGGCATATTCAACAGGTTTTGAGCACTCTACCTCAACAAAAGCTATATGCCAACTTGGAAAAATGTTCCTTTGGCATGAACAGGGTCCAATACTTGGGCTACATTGTTGATGAGCATGGGGTACATGTTGATCCCGCTAAGATCCAAGTCATTCGTGACTGGCCAACCCAAACCACACTAACCGATCTTTGGAGCTTCTTGGGACTGGCCAACTTCTACCGACGGTTCATGTTGGGATTCTCCTATATTGCATGGGCCCTCAACCACGTGACCAAGGGCGATGGCAAGGAAAATTTTGTGTGAGGGAAGGAACAACAACGAGCATTTGATGATCTAAAGCATCGCTTGTGCTCAACTCCAATACTCTCCTTGCTTGATCTGCAATAACCGTTCAAGATTGAGACTGATGCATCTGACTATGTTGTAGGTGCATTTCTCGCTCAACATGGTCATATGGTAGCATACCATAGTGATAAACTCTCAGATACTGTCCGGAAATACCCCACCCATGACAAGGAAATGTATTCCATTGTACAAGCCTGTCGTCAATGGAAAAATTACATTCTAGGAAAGGAGACAATCATCCACACTGATCACAAGCCTCTACAGTTCATACAGACACAAGGGAAGTTGTAGAGCGACCGTCATCATAAGTGGTCCACCTACCTATAAAAATTCCATCTCAACATCAAGTATAATATAGGGAGCACAAATTGTGTCGTTGACTGCCTCAGTCGACCTCCCGTGGCTGCACTCACCACTGTGATCCTTTCCTGTGGACATGAAGCATCTGAGTGGCCCCAACTTTATCAACAAGATCCAGACTTCGCCACCACCTATCATGTCTTGGGTACAGGCGTGACTGTCACCGATTTTCACATTAAGGACAAGTTGTTATGCCATCTAAGCTATATTTGTGTTCCCGCAAGCGAGCGTGCAAAGCTAATTTGGGAATCCCACTACAGTCAGATGGCAAGACATTTTGGCATGGAGAAAATTGTGGTTGTTCTCCAGAAACATTTTAATTGGCCAAAACATCGACAGGGCATCAACAAGTATATCAGATCTTGCATTGCCTGTGTCATTTCCAATCCATCCATCAAGAAGCAAGGCTTATACACCCCTCTTCCTACCCCTGAGAAGCCTTGGTAATCCATCTCGATGGATTACATGGCTGGCCTTTCATCCACCAAGCAAGGCAATGATTGTGTATTTGTGGTCGTTGATCAGTTTTCGAAGATGACCATCCTCACAGCTTGTAAGAAGAACATCACAGCGACAGATACTGCCATGCTCTTCTTTGAACGAGTGTGGGTCCACTTTGGGATACCACAGACCATCATCTCTAACTGGTAGAACAGGTTCCTCAACACATTTTGGTCGAGTCGCTGGTCATTGTTGGACACCACGCTCACTAAATCCACTGCTTTCAACCCCCAAACAGATGGCCAAACATAGGTCGTCAATCAGATGATTGTGCACATCCTGTGCATGTACAACTCTAAGCATCCGCGTACATGGGATGAGAGTCTCTCCTATGTTCAACAAAGTTACAACATGGCTCTCCATATTTGGTCATGCCCTTTGGATTAACAAATGCACCAACCACTTTCATGAGGTTGATGGATGATGTATTGATACCCTTCACCAACTCTTTTATGGTGGTATATTTGGATGACATCCTCATCTTCAACATAGCTTGGGAGGAGCACATGTAGCATATTCAACAAGTTTTAAGCACTCTGCGGCAACACAAGCTATATGCAAACTTGGAAAAATTCTCTTTTGGCATGAACCAGGTCCAATACTTGGGATACATTGTTGATGAGCATGGGGTACATATTGATCCAGCTAAGATCCAAGTCATCTGTGACTGGCTAGCCTCGACCACACTAACCGAGCTTCAGAGCTTCTTGGGACTGGCCAACTTCTACCTACGGTTCATGTTGGAATTATCCCATATTGCATGGGCCCTCATCTAGGTGACCAAGGGAGGTAGCAGGGCAAAGTTCATTTTGGGTAAGGAACAACAATGATCATTCAATGATCTAAAACATTGCTTGTGCTCAACTCCAGTAGTCTCCTTGCCCGATCTGCAACAATCGTTCGAGATTGAGACTAATGCATCAGACTATGCTATAGGCACAGTTCTCACTCAACATGGTCATCCGATGGCATACCATAGTGAGACACTCTCAGATACTATCCGGAAATACCCCACCTATGAAAAGGAAATGTATTCCATTGTACAAGCTTGTCGTCAATGGAAACATTACATTATGGGAAAGGAGACGATCATCCACACTGGTCACAAACCTCTACAGTTTATATAGACACAGGGGAAGCAGAATGATTTCCATCAAAAGTGGTCCACCTACCTGCAACAGTTCCATCTCAACATCAAGTATAAGACATGGATATCAAATCGTGTTGCCGATTGCCTCAGTCGCCCTCCCGTGGCTGCACTCACCATGATGCTCCATTCCTATGCACATGAGGCATTTGAGTGGCCCCAACTTTGTCATCAAGATCCAAACTTCACCACCACCTATCAGCTTTTGGGTACATGCGCGACTGTCACAGATTTTCACATTCAGGATGGACTATTATGCCATATGGGCCATCTTTGTGTTCCTACAAGCGAGCGTGCAAAGATGATTTGGGAAGCCCGCTACAGTCAGATGGAAGGACATTTTGGCGTGGAGAAAACTGTGGTCGTTCTTCATAAACATTTTTATTGGCCAAAACTTCGACAAGATGTCAACAAATGTATCATAGCTTGCACTACCTATGCCATTTCCAAGCCAACCATCAAGAAGCAAGGATTATACACCCCTCTTCCTACTCCCGAGAAGCCTTGGGAATCCATCTCAATGGATTACATGTATGGCCTTTTGTCCACCAAGCAAGGAAATGACTGTGTATTTGTGGTCGTTCATCGGTTTTCGAAGATGGCCATCCTCACAGCCTGCAAGAATAATATCACAGTGGCAGATACTGCCAAGCTCTTCTTCAAACAAGTGTGGGTCCATTTTGGCATACCATAGACCATTATCTCCGACCGGGAAAACAGGTTCCTCAACACATTTTGGTTGAGTCTCTGGTTACTGTTGGACACCAAGCTCACTAAATCCACTGATTTCCACCCCAAACAAATGACCAAACAAAGGTCATCAATCAGATGATTGTGCACATCATGTGCATGTACAACTCTAAGCATCCACGTACATGGGATGAGAGTCTCCCATATGTTCAACACAGTTACAATAGGCCTCTCCATAGCTCCACCGGCCATAGCCCATTTCAGGTGGGGCTGGGATTCCAACCCTTGGGTCCCATTGATGTTGCACTACCTCTTGCAAACACACAGACAAATTGTTCCCATGTTCAGTCTGAGACCGAAAAATCCACTAGATTCGTTGAGCGGATCCAACATGTCCATGAGATTTTGTAGAAAGCCAATGCTAAGTACAAGCAGTGCCATGATCAACACAGGGTGTCGCACCAGTTTCAGGTTGGAGACAAGGTCTGGTTACATTTGCAGAAGGAGCATCTTACAGGGCCCCATCGGAAGCTTCGCCCACTTTTCTATGGGCCTTACACCATCACCAAGGTTGTGGGTAGCAATGCTTTTGAGCTCAACACTCCACCCTTCCTTGGCTTGCACCTAGTGTTCAATGTGGACCTCCTTCAACCATATTTTCCACCATTATTGGACACCTCAAAGATCGCAAAACAACTGACACCAACAGAGCTCAACCCCGACTGCATGGAACAAGAATCCACTGATCAGATAGTGGACACACAAGTCAAGGGCACTCGCCAGCAAAGGATCCAGCTTTATCGGGTTGTCAAGGCAGGGCAACTCCTCCACCAAGGAAAGTGGCTCAACCAGGGCCAAATTCAACAGAAGTTTCCTCACCTGATGGGGGAACTCAAAGCAATGGAGACCATTGATTCCTAAGGGGGGAGGACTGATCCAGGTGGGTATTGGTGGCCACCCACCTATTCCAACCGGCTCCTCGTGACACTTTTTAGTTCAACACATTCTTTTGTACTTCTTTGTAATTGTGGGTTCTACACTTCTGGGGTTGTCTGAAGCCCTACATATATTCCAGGTGGATACCAATGGCCTCCCACTTAATCCAACTCGCTTATTTTGTATGTTTTCATGTCGGCACATCTTGTTGTACTTCTAGGGCCGTTTTGGGGCCCTAAATAGTGTTTTTTTTTTTGGCTCACCACAGTCAAACTATAGACAGGGTCAGAGTTTGACAGTGTAATGTGTAGTTCTCAAAAAGACCTTTCCAACAAGTTATCACACACCAAAAACGAAGGTCGTATGCAAAAGTTACGACCTCGGGAAGTTGAGGTACCAACTTTCCCATGGGGGCCCACATAACTTTTGGCGTTTTATCTCCTAGGGTTAGGTTTTTGAATGTCTAGGGCTTTGGCATTCATGAGTAATGTTAAAAAGGCCTCTAGAGCCTCATTGTAATCATTCTGATAAGACGAATGCATGTAGCAGCCACATCTCTTCTCAGAGATAGCTACCACCATTTGAACAAGTGTTTCAGTTCTACGGTTTTACAGGTTTAGCTTATTTCATTTATTCAATAGAACATATTGTTCATTGGATATCTGTGTTGTTCTTCATATCTCTGTGTTTATTGTATTCAATATGTTAATCCAGATCAAATTTTGATAAGGCCCTCTATCGGGATGAGAAAAAGGAATGGGGATGATGGGTAGCCCTGTCGTAGACCCATGGACGAGCTAAGAGAAGTGGGCAATGATCCATTGATCAACACAACAAAAGTCATAGATTCAACACAACTCATAATACAGTTTACAGTGGGAAAATTCATACCCATCTGAATCAAGGACGGTGTCAAGAAGGTCCAATTGGCTTTGTATTATGCCTTTGACAAGTCCAATTTTAACACAAAGGAAGGGATACTTTTAGTTTTTATGGTGTGAAAGGCTTCTTGAGCTAACAACACAACATCATGTATTTGTCTTTTGAAAAGGAACCCATATTGTTCCTCTCAGATTATAGAGCTTAGAATCGGTTTGAGTATGTTGGCCAAAATCTTTGCAATTAATTTGTATATCAGGTTACAACATGAAATGGGTCTAAAATCCTCAAAAGAGGAAATATCCTTTTTTTTATCAACGCTAGAAAAGTCTCATTTAGGGAGCTATGGAATTTACCAACTTTTTATGATTCATGTATTACATTGAGTAAATCTTCTTTTAGGAGGTTATAAAAACCAAGAAAAAACTCTACAAAAAAATCATTGGGGCCCAGACTTTTGGTTTTTTGAATTACTTCCAAAGTAGAAAGGATGCCCCCCTCCATAATGTCTCCTTGAAGGGACTCATTCATCTCTCCAGTGATGGATCTTGGGAAGAGCTCGACCACCTCTAAAATTTCATTGATTGGACAACCCGAAGGAACAGAGAAAAAGTTAGAAAAATAGCCTATCCTTGTCTTTTCAATTTTGGGAAAGGAGGACACCAACTGAACTTCTAAGTTTATGATTTCTAAAATTGAGTTCAAGTTCTTGCGATGGCTGGCATAGTTATAAAAAAACTTTGAATAAGTATCTCCTTCTTGGAGCTAGACCACCCAACTTTTTATTCTCCATTTTGATTCTTCTAAAGCCAACAAATCATTCTTATTGGTGAGGGTTCCAAGCTCCAGCTCTTCCTCCTTAGAGAGGGAATCCATAGGTTTAGTTATTAACAAATATGTTAGTCTATCCTCGACCTCCCTAAATAGGGAGATGTTTTTTTGCTTGAAATTTCATGACCAAATTCTAGAAAATTTATTGACCTTTTGGAAATTTGTTGTCATTTGTTGCATAAATGAGCATCTTAAATCATCCTTTAAATGAGTCCACTCATCAACAATGCGATTTGTATAGTCACTTTCCTTTAACCAATCTTGATTGAATTTTATAGGAGTGGGGGGTTTTATTCCGCCTTTTGAAATATTCAAACTGATTGGCATATGATCCTGAATTCCCCTAACCATCATCGAATATTTGATTATCCGTGGGTTTGACAACACAGCTTCAACCACCAAGAAACTATCCAACCTCTTAGCTACAATATAAACTCCTTTCCTACCGTTCCTCCATGTCTTAGAGATTTTTGGAGGTTCCATGTTTACCAACTCATTGGAGGATATCCAATGGGAAAAGAATCCTTCAAGTGGGTCCTTTCGGGGATTCCTTCCCCAAACTTCTTTAAGGGATGACATAAAATTTAGGTCCCCTCCTATTATGACATTTTGAGTCCCTAGAAGACTAGATGTACTTAAGGAATACCATAATGAATTTTTATCTGCGTAAGGGCCATAAATGTTGATAATTCTGAAGGGAACCCCCATGGAGGCTTCTTTCACGTCCACATTAATGCCAGACAGGGAAACCCAAGAAGAGTTGGATTTAAAATTGGGTCCCCATGCAATGATGAGCCTGCCTAAAAAACCTATAGCATCACTAGCACAGAACGACCAATCTTTGAGCCAAGGTCTAAAAACTTCTACTACCTTAGCACCTAGGCACATCATTTCTTGAATTAAAATGATATATGGTTTACAATCGAAGAACAATATTTTGAGGGCCTATATATTTGGGGTGCCCCCTACCCCACGAGCATTGAATGACAAAAATATCATTTGGGAACTCGAGACAGGGCTTTCCCTGCTCTAAGGGCCCTTATAATGGTAGTATGTTTGCATGATTTTATATCATTCAATGCTTGATTTTTTGCTATGGATAAGTAGTGGACCAATATTCAATACGTTGGAGCTAAGAGAAACCACCGAACACCAACTCAATTTCATCTAGTAAGCCTACTCTCAGATCAACTTTGTGTGCAAACATTCCTTTTCCTTGAACGATTCCCATAATTCCTCCTTGGTTGCATGCAATCGAATGCCATAATTAATTGAAGGGGAAAGGTGTTGATGATCGCCACTGACAAATATGTCCTCAGAGTGGATACACTCAGCCTCGTAAGCCAACGCTTCTTCATGTATTTAAGGCGCTTTGTATTATGAGTAAAAACACACTAACTCTATGACTAGA
>ML809977.1:94446-109276 GCA_009831015.1 Picea engelmannii | reverse complement strand
TTGTAAAACAACTTAAAATATACAAAAAAAAAGCCTTAAGTTGCTATAAGGAAATAACAATTACTCACAAACTTTTCTATCAACCTTTTTCTTCCTTGTCGTCCAATTTTATGTGCAGAATGAGTTCCATTTTCTTTTCTTTTTAGTAAGAGAATATTTGAAAATTAATATTTAATGTATATTTAATTATTTTTCCCTAATATAAAAATTCAATGATTACATACATTTGAAACGCGTTTTTATTGAGATAACTCCTCCTGCAATGCTATTATGTCCAATTCTTTGACCATCTCCTTATACATTTTTTTGGACATTTCTACTGGCACATTTCAGATATCAACTCATTGGTCCTCTAGGATTTTCATAATTTTCCTGGAAAAATAACATGACAATAAAGTACTTTTATATTGATATATGAAAACTAAATATCACATAATTGATATATTAATAAATTAATATTTTGTAATATATATATATATATATATATATATATATATATATATATATATTCTAAAAATTTTTTTTTAGGAATATTACTTTTTGAATGATTCTTTTTTGTTGTTGTATGTTTTTTCTATTGCAAGTCTGACAAGTCTCATTGACCATGCTCTAGAAACGCTTCCTGTAGTTTAAATATAACTTGATTCTTGGAATCATTGGATTGATTTCTATAACGTAAGTGAAAATTATGTCTATTTTTTCGTTCCACTATATCCCTCATAGTTCTATAAAAAAATTTCCCCCTTTGATTAATCTCTAACACCACCCCAGATGAGCTAAGGACCAATTCATCATCATTTATATCTTCTATATTAATTTATTTTGTTTTTATGATGAAATTCTCTTCCCTCATTGTTAGTGCCTTTAGAACATTAGACATATATGAATTAATATATTGTTTGAAACATGTCATCTAATATTCCTAAGTATATTATTAATGAAAATTCATAAAAAAACAATCATATTGAACAGTATTTTTTCATTCACTTGATTCATCCCTCTACGATTTTTCCATCAAGTTTTTACGCTCTTCTGCACTTAGATTAGAAATAATCTTATCGAGCTTCCTCATTTTGTGGCCCTGCATGAAACACACTAACCAATCCATATTAGTTAAACTTACATATGTTCAACCATATTAATTTTGTATAGAATTTATAGAGAACGTGACTTTTTTGTTTTTCTTGATGTGTCATCATTGTGTCAACCATAAATTTTCTTATTTGAACTCTTCTCACTCATATTTTTATTAATATACAACCTGTACCATTCAATACAAAAATTATTAAATATATTTTATAAACAAATCACATAATTTTCAACGAAACAAATCGTTATAACCGGTGTGTTTTTTATATACAAAGAACCGGTGTGTTTATTACATAAAACACACTGGTGTGTTTATTACATAAAATGCATTGGGGCGTTCCATTAAACAAAATGCACTGAACAATTTAATTTATTTTTTTAAATATTGTGAATTACAATCATGCGATATATATAGAAGAGATCACAATGACTACAGTAGAAAACAAAAACATAGAAAAAAAATTAAGCATTCATAAAAAAAATAATAATAGATAAATTACACATCGATGAGAAGAAAAATTTTAAAAATTATGTGACAACATGTTTTATGTTGTTTAGATAAGAACATCGAGGATATTTTAGATGAGAACATCAGTGATATTTTTTGTTTGCATCGTATTTTTTAAATAAAAAAATATATATATCTGGCTTTATCAGTGCATTCCTTATACATAAACACACTGAAGTGTTTCTATCGAAATGTCGCACTGGAAAATCGGAAACCAAATTTTTTTTCTTTTAAAGGCAGAGGGTCAACTGCCTTTGGGATCCGATGCAATAAGTGATCCCTTTGCATCACATGTCAAACACTTATATATAGAAAAATAAATCGATTAAAACTAAAATACCTAAAATGAAAAATACCTAATTTTGAAGTGATAGAAGGAGTTAAACCATAGGGTAAAATTTTGCATTCACGTAAGCAAAAGAAAACAAGGGTTTAAGGTAAGTATGCATTTTTTTATTTTTATTTTTTTTGAATGTAGGGTTTTGAGTAAATCATCATACCCTTCTAAATATTTCTGTTGTTCCAAAGTATTCTTCTACTTCACAGTGCTCCCTGGTATGTCTCTCTTCCAAATCTGTCTCCTGTAAATTTTGGCGAAATAATGAAATTATTGAATACCTTCTTAATATTAAAAAAAACTTTATGAAAAGGGTTTAGAGTGAATCACCATACCCTTCAAATTCTCATATTTTGAATAATAGTATGGTTCCAAAGTATTCTTCTCCACCACAGTGTTCCTCCGTATGTCTCTCTTGCAAGTCTCTCTCCTGCAAAATTTTGCATAGTATTTAAATGACTTTATGAAATTCGATTCCTGCTCTTTTTTTAATTGATTAAAAAAACCGCGTTTTTTTTTTAACTTTTTCGGCATGATGGTGCGTTTATGTAAGACGCATCGGTGTATTCATATTACATTACGCACCCGTGCGTCCATATTATTTGACGCACCGACGACATATAATTGTTTTTTATTAACAAAATCTTGAAACATGGTGTGGTTGATTTTTCAACACACCAATGCTTATTGTTAATATGCGCATCGGTGCATTTGTGGTTTATAAGCGCATTGAGATGCTTTTAAAGTTATTTGAACTTTTATTTGCCCACAAAATAGTATATTCATCTGAAATTATATTTTAGGATGAATTCACATGACTTGCAATACTTCAGTATACATTTAACATTTTATATCGTCTTATTCTTAAAAAATGGTTTCAAAACTATATTCAAACTCGGATTGTGGTATGGTCCTCGAAATTTATTTTAGATATGTACAGGAAACATTATTGCTAATTTTGTTGAAATGCAGGGAGAAAACCGTATTATATGATCAAATGACCAATTCTTCAAATTCCATCCCATTCCATATTGTTCAAAGTCCATCACAGAGTTCTCCCTTTCCATCTTCAGTAAGTTTAACTTATTTTATTTATGTTTCGATTATCTCATTGATTTTTTTTTATTCATGTCAATCTGAATAAAA
Source organism: Picea engelmannii (assembly GCA_009831015.1). Taxonomy (NCBI): domain Eukaryota; kingdom Viridiplantae; phylum Streptophyta; class Pinopsida; order Pinales; family Pinaceae; genus Picea; species Picea engelmannii. The sequence goes on along the minus strand of ML809977.1, from coordinate 106,196 downwards.
ATGTATCCAAATTTGCAGGATCTTGATTCAGAATCAAGTTCAAATGCATAAATTATTCCAGTACCGGTTTGAAAATGTCAGAAGGTCTTATCAAGAGCAACATACTGCAAGCAGTTGGTAGATGAAAATGGACAACCGCTTTACCCTACCAATTGTGACATTCCATCTTCTATCTGCAATCCTTGGTTGGCGATAGTAATAATTGTTTGGTATACTATAATTTGAACAAACGAATTATTATTGTGCTTACTAATATCATCGATGTACTAATGTTCAATATTTTTGAAATTAGGATTCATCATTAATGATGAGCGGCCTACCTACCATCTTCGGTTGCACCACACAACAATGTCAACCCGAGAGAAGGATTCAATGAGAGAACAACTCGGAGAGGAAGCATACCAAGAATGGTTGGATCAACCACCTATTCAATTCCCACTATGTCCAGATTCACCAATTAGGAATGACTACAACAATAGTAGTTCTTCAGAAGTTGGCAATGGAGACAATAAAAAAGAGGTTGGTATGGATGATTACTTACGGGATATGAATTCCATGGAGAAAATGTTGTTAGCCACATTCCAGAATGATGAGCTAGGGGATGATGCTCATATCAATGATGCCATTTTTGAAATCCTAAAATCTACTTCCACCACCCCTCTCTTTGGACCTAGTGCCCGGTCAAATTCTACCCATCTTGGGACAACAATGCTACTGTACAATGTGAAAGCAAAGTTTGTCATGTCAAATACATGTTTCTCGGCAATATTTAGGTAGTTAACCAACAAGTTCCTTATATTAATTTTGAGAAATCTTGTCACACAATCAACATTATAAATTGTTGTTTTTATAAACGTTAAATGACCTTGTACATTTTTGTTTCCCACTAACTACAGGATATTCAAAGATAAGGTTCTTCCTAGTGATAATGTTTTGCCCGGTAGCTGTGAAGAGGCAAAGCAATTGTTGAAAACGTTGGGTGTTTAGTATATATCATATCATTCATGTCTAAATGATTCTATTCTATATAGAGGAGAATATGCAAAGAAAGAGATATGTTTAAAATGTGGGCATGACAGGTACGATAAATCAAATAAAAATTGTAAATCACATGGTCTTCTTCATAAGAATTGAGGCACATGCCTATAATCCCAAATATTCAAAGGCTCTTTCGTTGAAAAGAATTAGCTATGTTGCATGGATGGCATGCCTCGCACAGAAGTGATTCAAGAGTTATGTGAATCCCAACATATTCAATAGCCATGAAGCATATAGAGAATACATGGCCAGAAAAATTCAAGGATGAAGTACGAAGTCTACAACTCGGCATAGCAATGGATGGTGTGAACCCATATTCCCTCCAAAACACAAACTATTATGTTTGGCCTGTAGTAGTGATCAATAAAAATATCCCGCCATGGTTTTTCGTGAAGAATGAACATCTTATGTTGGCTCTTATAGTCCCTGTAGAATACAAGTGAATAATATGGATGTCTACTTACAACCATTAGTAGATGAATTGAAGGAATTATGGGAAGGGATACATGTATACGATGTATCAAGACCCATCACAACAGAGAGGATTCTTACGTTGTATGGAATATGTTCTTACACCACACATGATTATCCAGGATTAGGAGTTTTCTCTGGTAATTAACATGTTTATTGATTTGTTTATATATGTAACAATATTTATTTTCATATTTTATTCACTGTGATTGACATTCTATTCTCAAACACTAATGTGTTATGTATACAATAGTTTCACAGGTCTTGGAACTAAAGGCTATCATGGATGTAAATGTTGTGGACCTTATCTGAAGGCTAGGTGGTCCAACCACCTAGTGAAGCCAGTGTACGACTAGTCGAGGGTATTTCTCCTAGAAGAACACCCTTATAGAAGAGCAACATCCACTTTCATTGGTAAATTAGAGAGAACCCAAAGGCCTGCAATAATGACACCAACAAAATGGCTTAGACCATATGAGAGAGAGAAGGAGAAGGTGATTACATAAATGTTTGATTCAAATGGAGAGCCTATGTTCAATGATCCTAAATTCTTCGACACCTATGTTGAGAAATTTCCCATTGGGATGAAAAGGAAATATGTCTTTTATGAGCTCCCCTATTGGGAGAAGCTTAAGATTACCCACTTACTAGATCCCATGCATATATTTAAAAATGTTTCATCTTATTTATGGAGGCACATATCATCAAAATAAAGTAACACGTTGGCTGTGAGGCGATATCTTATTTCTTCAAAAAATAAAAAGAAACATTGGCCAAGACAAGAAAGGAGAGGAGAGGTTGGTCCCTCTTGGTCTTTCAAAGAAGGTGATGTCCCATGGATTTTGAAGAAAGAAGATCTTTCTTTGGCAAAGGAAGTTATATTGAGTGTGAAGGTGCTTTCTTTATATGGGTTTTCCCTACGACGTTGCTTCACTGTGTGTCAAGACCATTTGTCAAGGTTGAAATCACATGACCATTTGAACCTTCTAAAGGTATGATGTATGTCAAAAATATGATTTTATTATTTGTAATTTTTATTTTTATGCCATGGGATAAAAATAAATTATTTTTTTATGTGTTTACTTTGTAGTGTCATTATCCTTTTCTCATGTGTGGGTGTGTAAACCATGACTTCCCCCGTGGCCTAAGGAGTGCCATATCTAAATTATCATCATTTTTACGTTGGATCACATCAAAGGAGATTCATATGGCTAGCATTCCATGGTGGCGTCAAGAGATAACTGATCTTTTTTGTATGTTTGAGAAGGAACTACCGTCGAGTTTCATGGACTTGTAGGTTCATCTTCTAATTCACCTAGTAGATGAGGTTGAATTAGTTGGGGTGGTCTCCTATCGTTGGATGATGTTTTTAGAGAGGTACATGAAGAAATTGAAAGGATTTGTTCGTCAAAGGGAAAAACCTGAGGGGTCTATGGAAGAGAGGTATATATCATATGATTATTTCTATTATGCCAATGAGTAAATCAAGTAGATTGACAACACACCAGTGAAGTGATTTGGGATGACGAAAGGGATGAAGACAAAAGAGAAGGGGAGCTTCTCCAAACGAATGGAAAAAGGCGCTTGATAAATAGTAAGTGACTTATCGTTTGTCAAATTTCTACATAGTAACTATTCACACTGAACTTCATAATGTATATTATTATGATATCATATGTATTATATGTTGGTTTGATTTCATGAATACATCAACGAATTCAGAAATTGATTCCATCAATAAATTCATTCTTTACAATTAGGAGGAAACACAACCGTGGGTCGCATTGTACGAACATAAGAGGAGGAAATGGGAAAGTGACAGGAACTAATTCAGATGGTCGAATGGTAGAAGCATGCCTTATCCTCATAATTTAAAAGACAATATGCCAATGATATGCCCCAACAGTTGGGTTGTTGACCAAGTCAGAGAGAAATATGATGCATCTGGTCATTACCCGCATGAAGAAGAGGATGTACTAAACATAGGGATTGGTTGCAGAAACTCGGTAATAATATTTTTATGTACGTAGTTTTTAACTTCGAAATGCACATTTGAATTGTAAGTACATCTATATTATTTTATATTTTAATGGTCAGGTTATTAGACACATATTGACACTGTGATTTGTTCATTTTTTATAGGTGCATTTGTTCCCATCTATGTGGGGATATGGGCATCATTTTCGCACAGAGGATGCCAATGATGGACACATGACACAATACTGTGGAGTGGAAGTCAATTTCAACCAATCTAGTCGTGCTAGCCACCACAATCAAAACACAATACATGGGAAGTTAGGTTACGTCGGAAAGATACAAGAGATCATTCAAGTGGACTTTTGTTCTTTCCAATGTGTTATTTTTAGATGCAAGTGGTGGGGCACCTTTGATCGGAATAATGTAAAGGAAGATCATGATAGTGGGATGATATGTATCAACTCTATAAAATGTGGGATGAAGCTACAGAGCCTTATGTTTTCCCAAAACACTGCAACCAAGTGTTTTTTTACCTAGATTTGTTGGATAGGGATTGGTGGTTTGTATTAAGACACGACCCTATATCAATACATATTTTGAGAAAAACAGTGTTATCATGCCAAGCGAGGAAGATAATGAGGGTGATGACAACAAAGAGTGATATGTACATTTTTTATTTCATCTTTAATATTGTTGTTGTATCTTTTTGTTATATTCTTTATTTCATTAATTATATTGTTTTTTATTCATCCTCAGAGGAAATTTTAAGTTAATTATCACAAATCTTTGAACAATTTTAGTTGGTTAACAATCAATCTGATGCGTAATGTGTTTTTCTTTCAAATTATTCATGATTGCATGGAATGAATGTTATTTGAACATATTTATATGGCGTTGCATATATTTAAAAATGTTTCATCTTCTTTAAGTATTTCCAATTGTGAAATCCTGAAAAATGTTAAATGTCCAGTTGAACTCTTAATGGGATATGAAGTTCTACTTTTTATGTTGATATAATTAGATGTAATGATATGGTTGATATGCATGTTTAATAGTACAAAATTTTTGAGGATATGTTAACACGATGATTCAAAAACTGAGTTTATGTTCATTTATTTTGTAGATTTAAAAGTAATATTAACAAAAAAATGTGATTTATAATTAAAAAATTAAATTTATAACATGATTTTGTGATAATTTGGTTTTTAACTAAAAAAGTGTTTGTTAGTTTACATACTTTTATCATTCCTTTTGAAAATATTTATAAAATTATGCCCCCAATGTTGAGTAAAACCACAATTAATGAAGTAATATTTTAAAATTTGTTAGCAATCAACTTATGAAATAATGAAAAAAATAACAATAGGAAGATTTGCATCCAAAATTTTTAAAACCGATAGAATACTTAGCATTGGATATCATAAATGTTTTATAATAACAAGTTTTAGTGTAGAAGAGTCTATTCAAAAAGAGTAATTAGTACAATGGAAAATAATATTTATTCATGTGTAATTTGTTTTTTGAAAAAAGAAAATTAGTTAGAATAAATATGTATAATGAACTATCGATGCAATTATAGTTTCAATTTTATAATTATAGTTTCAACCATATTGAACTTTGTAATTTATAAAAATAAACATGATGATGATAACCATCTTATAACAAACATAAACAACATCTAAAATACACATTTATATTTGCTAGCTAACATCATCTAATTATATATACCGCTAGCACATATAAACATCATTAATTAGCTAGCACACATATCTAATAATTTAACAGGGCATCATCATTGTGATCACATCTAACGAAAGACAAGCATTTTCTAACATCATCATCACACACATCTAACAAGCATCATTTAACATACACATCTATCAAGCACATTTAACATCCAAATATAACATGACCTAACAATATACACATCAACATCAACATATAAATTAAATACACCATCAACATGATCAATAGAAAAAAAAAACACCATATATATATATATATATCATGGACAAGTAAAATAACTGCTATAACATATCTAGTTTAGCCGATGGTATAATCTGCATATCTACAATAGTAGTGGAGGCCTGGTATATAGTGGAAGATGACGGATGATGGATGATGAACAGGTCTTTCTTGATCATCTAGGTGAAGTGAAAGAGGAGGATGAGGAATATGTGTTGCCTCATCATGATCTGGGTGAGGTGAAGGAGGATGAGGAGGATATGGAGAAGGATTATCATGGCCACCCTCATCAATCGATGGGGTACTGGACGAATGAGCCATACTATAAGAAGAGTTGTTCCTATCATCGGGAGCCCTCCTTGCTGCTAGAATCCTGGCAACTCTGAAGATATGATGCATAAGAGGCATCAAATCATGCGTGATCTCCCTCCAAAGATCCAAAAGTGTAGGATCTTCCCTGATGTCTCGCATCAAGGAAGGGAGAACTCCCACCTCAGTCAAAAGTGCAGAGAGTCGGTCGCCCAACTCCAACCTGAATCTGGTATCGAGCCTACGGTGCATGTCGCCGGGTATCTGCACCTGAGGACCATGACTCGTCGTGACCTCGTGAATCATCTCCTCATATTCATCTGCTGGGGGAGGAGGTACATCACCAACGAAAGTGCCAATATCTGCAATATATATAGTACAAAACAATAATTACACAGTTAATTCATTAAACAATTTAATAAAACAAGTTAAATAATGTGTTAGAATTAATTTTATTCTAATTAAGTAAAAAAATCAAATGAAACTATATTAATTTAAACAAGTAAACATTAATATCACCTCTATCATCTAGTGGCTCATCTCTTGTGAAGAGGATGTTCGGACGTCCTTGCCAATACAAACCCGTGTAAGGACACGTCACCATGACGAACATGTGATCTGTCGCACTGCTTAGTAGCCCTAGTGCATTTGGAGCAATCCTAGTCGAAAACTCTGGCTGGCCCCTCTTGGGCATCATCTCCCCCCACATGTGCATCTGCACAAGAGTCCTTGGCCTAGCAAGATGACAGACAAAATTCGACCTTGTCTCTGTAAACCTCTCAAAAAATAAGTAAAATAAATCTGAGGAAAATGGGAAGTTAGACCTCCCACGTATCATAGCCCGACATTTGTCGAGCGCTATACAAAACCTCCACAAAAAAATGGCAGATCATCTGATACACCGTGGTCGTTGTACCAACGAATCAACATAATACAAAAAAGGGTAGCTAATGCGTTTCCCATCACTAGTAAATTGGGTTATGGTAGTCACTACGAGTGAGAGGCACCTAACCTCCTCTGCACTGAAAGAGGTGATTTCCAGCTGTCCACCAGATACCTAAAAATCAACTGGGGATAGTACCTCAACCCCAATATATCACTGAGGGTACATGAGTTGACTCTCAATGGAAAAACCTACTGGGAAATCTGGGAACTGGAGAAAATCCTCTTGTTTCCTAGATAGCCTAGTGATAAAGTAAATATCATCCTTAGTGGGATGGTACCACTGATCCAGACCCACTCAGAAATCCTGTCGATGGACATCCCATCGATGAATCAAATGAACCAACAACCCAGAGTTCCCCTTAAGGGATGTATCCTCCTCTTAGTACTTAAGGAGGCCTACGTCCTAAAACAAAACATCAGTCACTGCAGTAATAGGGTGAGGGTACAAATCCCTCTCCCTCTCCCTCACCTCCCATTCACGTACAACATTGTATAGGTCCACCCTCTACTCATGTTGTTGTTTCTCTCTCCGCTCACGTCTCTACATGATTAACATATGAAATACATCAGCCATAAAACATAAAAAAATCTACTGAATGGTAAATTTATCTATAAATACGGAAAAATAACTTCCTTCAAAAAAATAAGTTAATTGCATTTACGGTGCGCCCAAAAAATAGTAACGCATCATCAGTGGTGCGCAAATAGATATTGTGAGAACCGTGACCGATGCGTGAGTGTAAAATAATGCACCAAACAAAATATGTTATATTGTGTTATGCAGTCGTTGGAAAACAATACCACACTAGAAAAAATATGCCCTGGTGCATTACATTGATCATACGCACTGCTTAAAGCAAAAAACAAACTAAAATATTAACGCACATAAACAATTATTTAAAAATTAGCAAAAAAAGCGATGCATATACATTCACTACACATATTGGTGTGTGTAACTAACATAGATGCATCGTCACATAAAATTTTCCAAATTTTCGAGTACAGAACATTTTACGGTGTGTTCTAGTCATTACTATCACACCACGTACGGTGCCACCAAAATATTTATTTGGTGCACCCCAACAAAATGTTACATTTCTCGACGGTGTATTTGATAAACATGAATGCCCTAGTGTGCACGTTTACCAATGCACTGCATAAAAATATATCTGAGAAGAGTGGTGCTCCATGTACTTTAATGTCCTGGTGCGTTATCTATACTTTGACGCACTAACCCACCAGTTATATTATTTTCTTCGGTGCGTCATTAAACAGACGCATAGGTGCATTTATGTTTTCCAATGCACCACTGAGAAAGGTAAAAAGGTATGTGGTGCGCCCTATAAATTTACAAGTCGCACTGTAGGTGGTGCGAGCGGAGAGCCTCGAACGTACCACACAGTTTTGTTTTTTTACACTTAAAATTTCACTCAATTTTAAATTTTAATTCAGTGAAAATTTAGGTTATGAAGAAACGAGGACATTACCTAGACATTTTGTCGTCGGGGAGGCATGGTTGTGACGTAGTCAAAAAAACTAAATTTTCCCACCGTTTGGAAAATTTGAAATTCACGCACCAAGCAACAGATGAAAGGAAGGAAACCAAGGAAAGCATTGATGGAAGGGCGCTTTAGATAGAAAAAGGTTGCACTAGTGCTTTTGAGATCTACAACACTGAAAATGGTAAAAATGATTTTTACTGTCGGTAATTTTTCTTAATAAAACTATGTTCTGATGTGCCCGATGCAAAATTGCACTGGGCCATACATGTTTAATGACACATCAGTTATATTTAAAAAAAAAAATCCCTATCATGGTGCATGTATTTTTGGGCATGTGTGCACACCGATGCATATACGACTACATAGCACACCGTCGTACATTTTTTGAAAAACTACAATAGTGCAAAAAATTGTGTTTAATCATGACATGGTGTGGTATAATAATAGATGTCCTGGTGTGATTGGTTTTACATAGCACATTGCCTAAATTTGGAAATTAACCCTAACACGGTGCTCCATATTGGATCATTGGTGCGCACCGGTGTGCATGATACATGGAGTGCACCGGAATATATTTTTTGACACAATCCTACATTGATGCGTAAATGTTTTTTATTTAACCATATAACAGTGTGCTCTACTAATAGTGCACTGGTTCTTCCAGTGTTATGTTGTGCACCGTAGCTTTTTAAACGAACATTATTACAGTGCGTCCTTATTTTCGTAGCGCACCGGCTAATATTTTTCTTTATTTGAAATAACCCTGCTACGGTGAGCTAGTTTTGAGGGCACCGATACGCCTGTTGTAGGAAACGTACCGGTGCGTTATGTACTTATAAAAGAACTGGTGTAAAAACATCTGCTAAAACCTCTGCCCTCTAACCTCTGCTAGTATCATCCGCTATAAACGGATTTTTGGGATATTTTTATAGGGGTGTCCGCAAAAACCTCCAGTAGAGGGTCTTTTCCTTGTAGTGTGACTATTGATAGGGGGACATTAGCTTTCCTTAGTGACCACCATCTCTCGTGGATTCATAGCCCCAACTCAGGGGTGATGTTTTGTTGAAAACTGGAACAACAATTATATAGTTGGGAGGAACATATGTCCTATGCAGTGGGTTGAACATTTCATAAGATAATTGTTCTTATTTGTTGTGTTTACTTATGTTAAATGTTGATATAGTTTTTGTTCATTTTACTCTGATTTATTTTGGGTAATGCTACTTGTTGTGAGTATAATGATGCACATGAATCTCTATTTATGTGGTTGAATTTTGTTATATGTTTTTTAGCTATGTTTTTGCACATATAAGTAATTTATTTTATGTTTTTAAGTAGCGTATACATTTTCATGAGTTTGGATGTCATGGTGTGTGTTATTTCCACATTTAGAATTGGTATCACAAATTTTTGTTTGGTCGTTTTAGTAGTAGCATGACCCAGCTTGGGGCTAGGTGTGTTACATAACATTCGAAGTACAAGAATAGTTAGTAGAAGATACAATTTTGTAGAATAAATTTAGAAGAACCAGATGCAGGTAGCATAAACTCACGTAGTTTAGGTTGAAAGGACAACTTCCAAGCAAATCCAAATGGTACTCCGGGGAGAAAGTAGAGAAAAAATTTCCTTGCCTCCTTCAATAAAATATTTTGGGGACCAGAAGCCTCCCTAATGGCGAGGTGTGATTCAAAATGGATCATATTATAATTTTTCATCTATTTTGATACTTATTGAGTGGAAACATCAGAGATATTGGCTTGTAAGGCCCATTTTAGGGGAAAGACTTACATTGGTGAGTTTGGGTCGGAAAACTTCTAGAACATGTTTGAGGAATGAAACAACATTTTGGGGGTCAAAACTTTGCGAACAAATTCCATATCCTCTCAACATGGCTCTACACATTTATATCACTCCAACAACGCAAATATCACCTCAATCAAAGTTTGTATGAGGAGTTTATGCCCCACACGTGTTTACCTATCTGGTTGATCACCGGGATAGCTAGTGGATGCCATGTCACCTTCTATCACTCACACATGTGGACCAAATCACATGTGGATTTTCAAGAATATTCTAAAGGATCCAAAACCCTAACCCTAATAAGGAGTTGAGGAATGTACAAACCCTAACCATAACCCTAGACAAGTATCAAGACATTGTTAAATACTAGGTTTCTAGGATAGGAAGGGGTTCCATTCTTATCGTATTGATTATTGTTCCATATTCGAGCAGATATTTGAGAGTGGGATATTGAAGCAGAACAAAGGAAGTAGAAAATCCAGTGTCCAAGACAAATTCGTAATGAGTGCACTTGTTTTGTATTTGCATTTCATAAATGAGAAGAAAAGAGAAAGGAATAGGCCTCACCTTCTAGCTAGGGTTTTCCCATATTTGGTTTTCCTCGAGTACATCTTGTGTTCATTATGTGGATGGTGAATTATTTTCTTAGCTTCTTCCATTTCAGTCTTAGTTTTTTTCAATGTTTTTTGCACTAAGCTAGTAATATTAAATTTGAAATCTAAAGTAAAACAGTGCATAACAAAATATTGTAGAATATTTCAAGATCTATTATGATGAACTTTTCCAGTGGAATATCCATACAAATCACTAAAACTTTAGCTAGATTTTTATACTGGAAACCTAAAAATATCTTGTTTCAAACATTCTCTTGTTGTTACAAAGGGATTCCCCTACCAAACATAATAAATTTGGAAAAGGTAGAAACATGAAGGCTTGAATCAACAAAGTGAGAATATTTCAAATGTTCTTTTTTCTTCCTTTCTTTTTTATGTGTGCATATGTTTATTAATTATAATTTTCTCCAACTTCTCTTATTTTAACCTTAAAAATCTAACACTCAACTAACATCCAAAACAACAAGTAAGTATTATAGTAGTTAACAAGAAAATGAAGCTATATTATAGAATCTCGTTCTCAAACCTTAACCTTAAGGGATGTTGTTAACTAGAAAACATACCCTATTTAACAACCAAACTAAAATGGGTGGTGGAATTTTTCGAAGGATTCACTCCATGTTGAAAGAACACATTTGTGTATCAACAACAAAGGGATTAAGCTATGTAAGAAAATTCACCTTCTACATAACACCAGTATACCTATAAATGGAAATAAGTAATACACCAAATTTATCAAATAGAAATTTTGTTTACCCTTTCAAAACTAGTTTATCAAGAAATCAAGTTGGGGTTAGAGCATATAATGAGCACAAAAATGAGAAATTTTAGTTCTAGAGTCACTAAAAAGAATCATGATCCAAGAACACCAATAAACATGCATAAAATGATATCCATGAAGACATCGATGGATCAATGATAGAATTATTTCTTTAGCAATGACCTTACCTTATATGTCATTTTTTGTAAATTTTAGAAGAGAATTGTTTAAAAGAATTTTGTCGAGGGCCTTCATATGTTCTAATAGGTGAGAAAACACGAGATATCATTGTTAGAAAAAATAGTGTCCAAGATTAACGAACAAAGATCCATCTTAACCTTAGATCAAATAAGCACTTAGGGATCAAAA
>ML809977.1:81272-94396 GCA_009831015.1 Picea engelmannii | reverse complement strand
TTTTTTTTATTTTCAATTTACTGACTTCAATTTTCTTCAAATTTAATTTATTGATGTTATTGAGGTGACACATCTACTTGGGTTGTATATTCACCTTGCTACTCTAGGTACAACTAGGAGATGTTGATCTCTAATTAAACATAGGCCAAGGAAACACTACTTTATTAACTTGGACCAATGTATAAATATTGTTGTTGTATACTAGTCAACACCATTGTCTTGTCCTTAGCATGTCCCTTCTCCCTCCAATGAGTTGATTGTACTAATTTGTTTAATATTTCAACTTTCTAATTTGAGATTCTTCTAAACACCATAATAGAGATTGAATCCTATAATGTAGTGTAGGTGTGAAGTGCTTGATAAACCTATGAAAGAAAATAAATTCTAAAATAATCTAAAGCATAAGAATAATAATGTCACACACACACAGTACATCAAGATTTACCGTAGAAACCCTTAACCAGGGAAACCAACCTAACTGGGAGTTGCACCTCTCTCGATCTCATTGTATTAACTCCACCACTCACAATAAAATATTTAGGTATTCCTTAACATCCAAAAATATAATTAAATAACTTGGATTAGATTATAACACTAATCACTTAACCAAAATCATATTATAATGGGTCAAAAAAACAACAAGCACCAAGCAAACAAAAACATACCCATAGCCAAAATTTTCTTTCAAGGGATTGTTATCCCCCTAGATCCCCTTTCTGAAAGGATGTTACTAAATCTACCTATAAAGAGTACAAGACATGTCCAAGAAGGTGGTTGTTAATGTAGTTCATGTTTACATTCACCCAGTTACTAATTCAAACATGACAGATATTTAAGATATGTCATGTTTGGTGTGTGCATCCAAAAACACATCTTAACATTGTTAGGAACCTAACCTCTGTAACCCCTCATGTAGGTAGAATAATATATTTTCATGTAATAAAGGACGATATTAATAAGGCCTAGCAATAAGGAAGAATAAGTCAAATGTAAGAAGATCTAATAGAAGCTTCTGCTTCTAGAAGTATCTTACTGTAGATTATTCTTTTGGGTAGATAGATTTAGTATAAATAGGAGTAGAGGGTATGAGAAGTTTTGTCTTGAGAATTACTGTAATAGAGCGTTTCTCTGTTGGAGGTTCCCCCCTAGAAGAGGCAAGTGAACATTGTTTATTATCAATAAAGGTATTATTTGGTGATGTAGTTTCATTTATTCTGTTGTTTCACTATTATTCTCTACAATATTTATGTTTTCAGCTATTATAATAGATCCAGTACCTTAAAAGTGGTATCAGAGCACTTTCCTTGGCAGAAAATTGTGGGTTATTTTTTTCAGGGTAGAGATGTATTCCAATGTCTTAAAGCTACAGATATATGTCATTCGACGCATAAATCCACGGTCGGGGAATCATACACGCAGGAAATACAAGTGGTACTTAAGCACACATTGTTGGCCACCCTTGTAACCCTTGTTGGTACCCCTTCAAGTGGTAGCACATCATATAACACATGTATATGGATCGGCCTAGATATCCGGAATCCCTCCATAGATAAGCCAATCAGTTTCCTGAATACTATAGTGCCACCGAGAACAACACTGGGGAAGATACTCTCTATTACCTGGGTAGTTGGGTAGTATGGCTAAGGGCATGGTTTAGCCCCCATAGTTGGTGCCATGAAATATTGGGCCAAGTACTATTGTTGGAACCCACACGTATATCATAGAGATATAACATAGGTAAAACCCTTGTATTTAGAAACCATGAATACCCTAACCCTTGGGATGGAAACATACAAGATATATTGTCGTGCAACTTTACCTCCTGCATTTTGGTTGCAAAATTACTACACAATTTTTCCTGTTGAGAATTTGGGCCTTTCAACACTGCAATATTCTTCAAATCAGAGTATTACTCTGCAGGATTAAAACAAATGAGTATATTGGTCCTGCCAACACACTTATTTGGGACCTGTCCCATTGGATGCCTCTCTTCTCCCTCATTCTTGTGGTACCTATCATTTTTAATACATTTTGTTTTCGTGGACCCGACCCCTTTTCTGGAACCCTTATTTATCCCCTATCCCATTGGATTCCCCTTTTTTTCCCTGATTGTAGTGGTACCTATCACTTGACACCATCCTTATTAGTGGTCCCACCCACCCCTCCCGACCCCCTGCTTCCCCCCCTATCGCATTTTCCTTACCATTTTTCCAAATGGACACCACCCATGCCCAAGAACTCAATGCATTGGTTGCTAACAACCTCTAGAACAAGGAGGACATCAAGAATATCAATGCCAACATTAGCTCTCTCAATTCTGTTGTTCAAATCCTCCAGGACCAATGTTCCCACATCAAAGACATCAAAGCCACACTTAACCAATTGATGGGTCGTTCCCAAAACCCTTCCTCTTCTGAAAAACCATCCTATCAAGAAGACCATGAGTCTTCCCATTACCAAGGTCCTCATACTACCCACCTTCCTCGAGAAATACGCATTCCCAGAATTGAGGTGAAAACATTTGATCCCATAGTCTAGGTCACTCAAATGGAACATTATTTCTCAGATCCCATAGGCTGGGTCACTCAAATGGAACATTATTTCTCTTTGCATGGAATTACTAATGATTTAGCCAAGCTTCATTATGATATCCTACATCTAGATATGGAATATTGTAAATGGTGTCAATGGCATAAAAAGGCACGCTGAGGGTATGTTGTGTGGACACAGTTTGTTGCAGATATTTATGACCGATTTGACTCTGAAACTCGCCATTTAGGCAGTTAAACCAAGTTGAAGCAATCTGGTATAGTGGAAGAATTTATTGCAACATTTGAGAACTTGGCTTTCAAAAATGAGGGCATGTCAAATTATTTCTTCAGGGAATGCTTTATCAGTGGCCTAAAATATGAAATTCATGCCCATGTTCTCATGCAACACCCCAAGACGTGGTTGGAAGATACTCAACTAGCCAAGGAAGAACAACATATTGTGTCCTCCCATATCCGCAAAACATCCTTTCCTCCTCGCTCTAAACCCACAAATTCCACCCCTCTTGCAACTACCCTCAAGATCTAGAAATTAACCAGGGTCGAAATGGTTGAACGCCAACTCAAGGGTATTTGTTATAATTGTGATGACAAATATTTTCCAGGGAAGTAATGATGTATGTCAATTACATGTGTATTTGAGTTCTTTTATTTTCTATTTTATTATCTCATTTACATTTCAAATTAATCATCAATTTATGGTTTTATGGATAAGTAAGACATACACATGTTATTTTTCAAATAGTCAAGCGATCTTCATTTATATTCTCAAATCTAGTCAGATGTTTAGTATCTGCATATGAACCAATTGGGATCTAAGGATTATTTAGGATGAATTAATATTAGAGTTTGTTTGATATTTAAAGATCAATTTGGTATAAAAAATCGTGTGTTATTTTTAGATCACTACAACTAAGATTAAATATTTCCCACACACCAATCAATGGTCATCCTTTATTCTCGGAGTCCCTCCCCATTGGAGCATATCCATTATGGTTCCTTGGACTACTCTGAATCGCTCACTCCAACCACACATACTCCAACATATCGAACTATCCACGTTCATATAATTCGACAGACATTGTGATCTTCAGAGTTACAATAGATTTCCTATTAAGGTTCTTAAATCCTCCTCCTCATAACGATTCTTACCATATCCAACAACTGGGATTTAATGGGACACCTCCTAGTGGATCTATGGTCCTTGGAGTTCCTGTCGTCGGACTCCTGACTCAACTCTCCTTTCAGACCTCTGATGACCCCTCTTCTGACAACCTCATTACTGGATCCAATGGTCCAGAACTCATCCTAGTCACTCTCCGCTAGATCGACGATCCTAGTCGACTCGGGGATTTCCCCATCGATGTCCTAATACAACCTCCCACAAGGTCACTCTGATGGTGGAATCACCCAACCAACGCTCTATATATGCTCGCTTCGCCGAATCAATGCTTGCAAACCCAACCATCTTAAAACATTGGTCTCCTCCAAGGTAACAATTTGAATCTAGACTCAAACCTTTTAGGGTCTCTTCTATGTCTTTTCTAAGGTTCTGCCAACTCTTAAGATATTTGGAAGCTCACCCTTAGATGGACTAAACATATTCCCGTCACCTGGATGAAATATTTGCATATGTTTCAATATTTAAGATGACGACGTTTCACAGGGTTTAAGGCTCTCAGAGTCTTATAAGGACTCTCTAGATACCAAGGTACTCCTCTCCCTTCCCAAAGGAATGTTTTTCCATATCTTGCAAACTTTCCTCTCAAGAATTGCAGGATATATGGGTTACATGCCACTTATGCCTTACTTAATTTTATGAATTATTATATTAACAATGAGAACAAACCAGCCATTCCTTCACATATTGACAGTTTCAATTAAACCACAAAACAACAAGTTTACATAGCTAAATTTGCATTACACATACATTGGGCCAAAATATGTATATGTCCAATAAATGTCCACAACCAACTGACTGAGAGAGGACACCTTTCCTCCCAACCTTAGGTTGTGCTGCAGAGTTTCTTCCTATAGAAATCCACCCCCATTCCAAGCCATGATATCACAAGGGAATGATTCAACTAGATTCCAAACTAAGAGTGATCCAGGAAGGTTATTCTCCTTCCTCCACTGACAACAACAAAAGTTCCCCCCTTCCTATTGAGCTTAGAGATTCCACAGGTTTATCAGGTACCTTTCTAACTGAGTTTCCTCTACAAAAGGGAGTCATTCTCTTCTAAATATTCTTTCGAGGACCTCCCCTTACCAGTACCAGTTTCTTCTCAGTAGGTACCAAGTTGCAGCCCTCTATCACTCTAGTATGGATTTGGGTCTTCTCTGTTTCAGGGTGATCATCAATAATTTAGAAGGGCTTCCTATTTTTTTCAAGGAAATCTATCCATTTTATTCTCTTTCTCAGATCTGTGCAACTGAACCCCTCTGTTCATCACACCATCTGTCTATGAGTATGCAGATCACCAACTATTCCAATCTTTTTGCTACTCATTTTCTACTGCAAACTATTCCTCACTTGCCATTCTCCTATGTGCATCGACCTCTTCTCTTGCATATGTTTTCTCTTTGTGTGTGTTTCTTGTGTGTCTCTCTTCCTCTATACTTTTTTGGGTGACGTTTTCCACTTTTTCTCTCTTCCTCCTCCAATCCTTGGGATTCTCATGGCTTATGTCAGAAGGGGCCTCCAGTCAAGGATCTAAATTTTGAAGGGGAAATCCAAGGGATGTATTTCTGTCATACTTTTTCAGTTGACCCATTCCTCTTCAAGAGATCATATCTATCAGCAATATTAATTTCCTCAACCACCAATCCTATCTTCCATAACTGGTCATGTGGCTCCATGCAGGTTCAGGTACGCTAGTAGGTGTGTGTTTATGTTTGCAAGTATAAGTTGGATTTCTAAGAAAGATTCATATTTTCTTCACTAAAACATCTTAGCTCCACCTCACTAGCCCACTTCATCAATTCCACATATGATATCATGGCTAATACTCTCAAGGATTTTCCCGCTCAGTCAATTTTCATGTGTTTTTCATTAATAAAAACACATTTACAAGATTCATAGTCAAATTATATGAAGTCTTAGCATAATTACAGTCATGGGGGAAAACATGGTGGTACATCAATGGAGTCACTAGATAAACTTATATGAATTTCATCAAAGTTGTGACAGTAACTTCCCTCAATGGAGTCTCCAAGAAATCTTGGGATAAAGGCTTTGGGACTGTCTTTCCAAGTGTCATTATGGGTGTTGATTATTTGGATTGGTTGTCATTTATGTCAACCCTTGAAGAAAGTTCGGTAGTGAATTCTAGTAGCACAAAGGTTTGGGTAATGGACCCAAGTTTGTTTGATGTATAATGGTATGAGTTTTAATATGTTTGAAGGTAAGACTATTCTAGATGGATAGTACATGTCATGCAATTTCTAGTGGTATGTGGAACGTCACATAACTCCTCACGGTTAGAGAGTTATGTCCATGTGAAGTTGGAGAACCCTCATGAGTCATCTAGAAGCCCCAAAAGGTCAAAGTAGTCAAAGTGGTTGTAAAGAAGAAATTATTTAAATAATAAAGTGAAGTGATGAGTGTGTTATAAGTCAAAGTGGATACAAAAGAAATTATTTAAATAATAAATTTAATGGATAAATTACTAAGTGGACAAGTGGTTATAAGTGGGTTAGCCCTAAAATAAGGAAAGTAGTTTAAGATGGTTAGAAGGTAACCCCTTGAGGAAGCTACATAAAAGTATAAATAAGAGGAAATGGTCTCTCATTTAATCACACTTGAGAATATTGAATATATACAAGTGACTGAGGTAACAAAATAATATCTAAGGAAAATTTCAGAGGGAAGGTGAAGTAAAAAATGTTGAAATTCAAGGGAGGATAAATTCTTTTGATGATGCTTTCTACGATATGTTATTTATAGGTCATCTCACCATTTTCACAATAACGTTTTTTATAGAATGACTCAGACTGCAAAATCTAGAGGCCGTTGAGGAAACATATCCAAGTAGCTGTGATACAAATTTCATCTTGCAGGTCGTTGTATTTTTGGAGTTACACTCCGTGGAAAATAGGGTTTGTGGCTAGTCCTGAAACTAGTCTAAAACAAGTGTTTCGGGTAAAAACGTCATAACTTCTTCATAATAGATCCAAATTCCGTAAGACCACATGTATTGGTTAGATTAAATTCTATAGTATTATGTGTACCATTTTCATATCCACAAATATTCCATGTGGGGCACCCTCTACAAGTTCATTCTCTAGAATAAGCCAGAATTCAACAAGGTATGCCATTTTTGCTATAACTCATTTTCTGAGAGGTTCCAAGCAGTGAAACCTGGGGGAATTGCATAAAATACACTAAAGAACATTTTGTACTATTTTCATATTGTTATTCATTACAGGTACATAGTTATGATTATTTCAAGTTAGGGTTGTTGACTAATCCAAAATTAGTCATGTGAGACTAAAGTAAAGTTTGATGAAAATGCTAGTCTCTTGTTGTTAAAGTTAAGGAAGGCTTGTAGGTATGTGATCATATACACCAGGTCTATTACATAGTTACAAATCATATTTGGATGATGAAATTGATGATGGTTTTTGGTTGAGGTACATGTTGGGTACATGGTTGAGACAAGTAGTTGATGAGTTGGCACATACATGAGGTGTATAGTTGATGATGTTGGTACATCTTGATGAGTCATAGTTTATGTGTATTTTATGCATGATTGGTACATATTTGGTGCATGTTTGATGCACTCGTTCATGGTACAGGTTGGTGCATGGTTGATGCACTTGTTTATGGTACAGATTTACAACAATATATCTCACAGTGATAGTGTGACAGTGGTTCCATCATTCTACTTCTATGACAGGTCGGTTGGACAGGGAAGGGACGGGTGGTTTTATCCACCTTTTGGTTGTAACCAAAGAACATAGGGGGTTGTAGCCTCCTTCTGGTTGTAGCCAGCGAATTGGGGAGTTGGAGCTTCACTCAGGCTGTAGCCTGAGAAACTAGGGAGTTGGAGCCTCCTTCCAGTTGCAGATGGAAAACAAAGGAAGTTGGTGCTTCCAATGATTGTAATTCTTAAAGACATATAAGAAAAATCATTATGTGGTTTTCTCCCTCTTTGGGTTTCCACGTAAAAACACTGGTGTACTGTGTATGTGTATGATTGTTCATTTTTTCATTGTTTATTTAATCTGCAACTATTGGATGATAATGCTACATTGATATAACACTTGCATTTTATGGTTAAAAAATATTATATTTCTCTATTACTGATTCACCCCCCCTCTCAGTAATCCAACAATTGGTATCAAAACGAGGTTCCTTCAAAAATCAGTTTAACCACTGAAAGGAAGATCATGGATAGAAACAACATGTATAAAAATGAAATACCACAATTTGATGGACATAAGTATGCATTCTAGAGAAGATGGATGAAAACATATATACAAGAACAAGGATTTGAAATGTGGCAATCAGTAGTAGATGGATACAAATAACCAACAGTTCCGCCAACAACTGAAAAGGAAATGAAAATCAGTCAAAATAATTCCAAAGCCACAAAATCAGTTCTGAATGGTCTTGGTGAATCGGTATATACAAAAGTTGTACATTGTAAATCCACTAAAGATATTTGGGATAAACTTCAAAATATTTATGAAGGATATTCAAAAGTCAAAGTAGCAAAGCTTCAAACTTACAGAGGTTAATTCGAACAACTAAAGATGAAGGAAGATGAGAATATTGCAACTTACTTCTTACGAGTTGATGAAACAATGAATGCAATCATAGGATTGGGAGAAGAAATTGAAGAATCTATAATTGTTCAAAAGGTAATAAGATCTCTTCCTATGAGATTTGATACTAAGATATCAACACTAGAAGAAAGAATGGATCTAGACTCAATAAGCATGGACAAACTACATGGAATATTCACAACATATGAAATGAGAACTGAACAAGAAAAACTAGATATAAAAGAAGCATATTTCAAAGCATCCAAAATATCAAAGAAAAAGGAACATAGCAGCAGCAGTGACTTCTCAGAAGATGATGAAGAAGAAGTGGCCAACTTTGTCAGAAGATTAAACAAGGGAACCAACGGAAGATATAAAGGTAATCTTCCATTGATTTGTTTTAATTGTGATGGTATTGATCATTTTGCTAACAAATATCTTCATAAGAAAAATAAGAGGAATGATGAAAATTACTCAAATAGAAAAAAAACATATAAAGGTAAAAGAACCAAAAATAAAGCTTTCAAGAAAAACTTATGCACCAAAGAAGACATCTCCTCATTAGATGAATATAAAATTAGTGACAGTGAGACAGAAATATTTATATTCATGGAAATAGAAGACTCTGATAAAGAATACACCGAAGAAGAATATGAAGAGGTAGAAGTTGACCACCAAGAAGAATTATTGAGTGCCATAGAAGTTATAAGAAGATAAAAGAAGAAAAACAAGAAGCTACAAGCAGAACTAGACAATAAAGAAGACACTCGGGAACTAGAAAAAATGGCCATGAAATTGAAGATTCAAATAGAAGAAGATAAATAATTGAAGAATAACTCAAAGAACAGTTAGAATAAAGAGACACGATCATTGGAAATTTGGAAGCAGAGATTGTCACATTGAGAAAGGATCTTGAAAAGAAAAATATGCAGAACAACTCAAAAGTTCTAGATGACATTATCAGTAGTCAAAATTCTTATCATGACAAGTCCAAACTTGGATACAATCAGACAGAAATGGGATAAATCTCCAAAGCAATAGAACAAGAAACATATCTAAAAATCTATGCAGAAAAAATCAAAGGGGATAGGAAGATCTACAAGGAAGATTTTAGAGACACTCCTCCATCGAGAATATTTAGACTTCAGAATCAACGATCGACAAAAAAAATAGGCATTCGGAAGAAGAAGGATTCATAAGAGTAACTATTTTAAGAAGATCTTCAACTCCCAGGTATCAAACTAAATTTTTTGTTTATGCATGCAATAATTTTGGAGATAAAGCTGTAAATTGCAGAGATAATATCAAGAACATAAACAACTTTGAAAGTCATACACAAAATGTCTATCCAAGAAGGCCTAGTGAAACACATAGAAGAAGCTACAATAGGTTTGAATCATTGAGCACTGAAGTGGAATGCTACAAGTGAAACAACTTTGGACACATGGAAAAACATTGTAGAATGATAGTCCCTCCTAGAAAACCAAAATAGAACAACAATATTCACAGACAGGAACCTCAGAAGAGAACATGGAAAAGAAAGCAGAATCAATATAGCAATGAAGAATGCACACTCATTGTACAAGCTAAGCAGAAGAAACATGGTTGGTATGTTGACAATGATTGTTAAAAACATATGACAGGTGATAAATACAGGTTTCTTACATTAAGAAAGGAAAGAGATGGATCAGTCTCCTTCAGAAATGATGATTCAACTAAAATCATTGGAAAAGGCACAGTCATAATTGGAAACAAGAATACAAAGGAAGAAACTGTTCTACTAGTAAAAGACATGGAACATAATATTCTAAGTGTGGTTCAAATGTGTGACCAAGGTCATAAAATTACTTTCGATTCACATAAGTGCGAGATAAGAAAAGAAGGTTTAGGAAAATTGATTGCAACAACTGCAAGAACTTCAAGCAACATATATGTATTAAATGAAATTGGAAATGAAAATTGTTGTCTAGAAAATGAATATGAAGGTTTTCTATGGCACAGAAGAATGGGTCACTTACACTTTGATAACCTTGTCAAAGTCAGCAAAAAGGAAGCAGTTAGCGAAATGCCCCAGATCACGAAATCAACCAACATTTTATGCAAGCATTGTCAACAAGGAAAGCAAACAAAGACCAGGTTCAAATCAAAGGAATATTCAACGACAATACCACTGGAAATTATGCATATTGATCTAGTTGGACCAACTACAACAAAGGGTTTAAAAGGTGAAAAATATTTTATGTTATTAGTTGATGATTATACAATAATGACTGCAGTTTGCTTTCTCAGGAATAATTCAGAAGCTTTTGAAAACTTCAAGGTCTACAAGGAAATGGTTGAAAATGAAATGGATTCAAAAATCAAATGTTTGAGATATGATAATGGAGGAGAGTTAACCTCAAAGGAATTTATGGACTACTGTAGCAGGAATGGAATAAAAAGGCAATTCTTCATTCTAGGACACCTCAACAGAATGGAGTTGTTAAAAGAAAGAACATGAAAGTACAGAAAATGGCTCGAACAATGCTAATGGATTCCAAATTGACAGATATTTTTTGGATACATGCAGTGCATACATCAGTTCACATTCAAAATAGAGTAATTCTCAGAAACAACACTAACATAACTCCCTACGAGCTATGGAAAGGAAGACCAACAAATGTTAAGCACTGCAGAGTGTTTGGAAGAAAATGCTACATCAAAAGAGAAGATGTCAGAATGGGAAAGTTTGACTATCGTGTAGACAAAGGAGTACTTGTTGGTTACTCAAGTACAAGGAAAGCATAAAAGTGTTACAATATGAGATTGAACAAAGTTGTGGAAAGCATCAATTTAACAATTTATGAAACAGGTGGACGAGAATTAAAGGAAGAAGAAAATGAATCAATGGAACAGATTTACGAAGAAGAAGAAGAAGATGAAGAAGACGTAGAAGGGGAAGATGAAAATGATCAAACAGAAGTAGAAGAGCAAGTTCAACAAGTGCCTCCAAAGACACCTAGAAAACGAGTACAGAAGAATCATCCTTCAGATCAAATTATCAGAAACAAAAATGCAGGAGTTGAGACTAGAAGAAGAATATGTTCACCAGAACAAATGTACCTAACATTCTTATCTACGATTGAACCAAACAGTTTTGAAGAGGCCAACAAGGATGAATTTTTGAATAAGACCATGGATGAAGAATTGGATCAAATAGAGAAGAATGACACTTGAGAATTGGTTCTAAGAACGAAGAATAAGAATGTGATTGGCACAAAGTGGGTTATCAGAAATAAATTGAATGAATATGGACATGTTACAAGGAACAAAGCTAGATTTGTATGTAAAGGATACACACAGGTTGAAGGAATCAACTTTGAAGAGACATTTTCCCCAATTTCCAGAATGGAAGAAATTTGATTGCTCTTATCTTATGCATGCTCCAAAAATATTAAAGTGTATCAGATGGACGTGAAATCATCTTTTCTGAATGGGGAACTTGAAGAAGAAGTCTACATTGAACAACCAGAAGGATTTCAGTTGTCAGAGAACACAGATTATGTGTGTATATTGAAGAAGGCCTTGTATGGTCTAAAACAGGCTCCTAGAGCATGGTACTCTAGACTGGATAAATATATACAGTAGGAAGGGTTCAGAAAAGGAAGTGCAGACAACAACCTCTACATCAAGGTAACTCAAGATGGTATTTTATTAATTAAAGTTTATGTTGATGATATTATTTTTGGAAGTATTGATGATAGGTTAAGCTAGAAATTTGCAAAGGATATGCAGAATGAATTTGAAATTTCATTACTCGGAGAACTATCCTTCTTTTTGGGTCTTCAGATACGTCAAAGAAATTGAGGAATTTTTTATTTCTCAAACTAAGTATATCATAGAAATGCTAAAGAGGTTTGGAATGGAAGATTGCAAACCAGTTAACACTCCTATGAAAACCAGTTGCAAATTGAGAAAAGATGATGATTCAAAGTCTACAGACCAAAGGTAATACAATTCAATGATTGGTAGTTTACTATATGTGACAACATCTAGACCAAATGTAATGCAGGAAGTTGGACAGGTGGCACGATTTCAATAAACACCAAAGGAATCACATGTCTTAGCAGTGAAGAAGATTTTCAGATATATCAAAGGCACATAAGAGTTTGGATTATGGTATCCAAAAGGAAATGATCTATCACTTATTGCCTACACAGATGTAGATTGGGCAGGTTTCATTGATGACCGATGAAGCACCAATGGAGAATCATTCTACTTGGGTGAGTGTTTAGTATCTTTGCTAAGAAAGAAACAATTATCAATATCTTTATCTACAGTCGAAGTAGAGTATATTCCAGCAGAAGGATGTTGTACACAGGTTCTATGGATGAAAAAACTCTAACATAAATACAAGTTGAGTATGGTGAGCCCATTACAATCTATTGTGATAATACAAGTGCCATCAATATCTCAAATAACCCGGTGATGCACTCCAAGATGAAGAACATTCCAATCAAGTATCACTTTCTACAGGAACAGGTTGTAGAGAAGAACATCAAACTTGAATATGTAGGCACAAAAGAACAAGTGGCAGACATATTTACAAAACCGCTTCCACGGGAATCCTTTGTGTATCTTCACCAGAGACTCGGAGTAATTTCTACTCCAAAATTATTTTTTTCGAATCCTTATCTTATATGTCTTAGATATACACGAGGAAGCACCATAAAGAGGACAATTCAAGTTGGGAGATCAGTTTCAAGAAGAGTTCAGTCAGGGGGAGCAACCCTAGATGGAAAGATACATTTTCCATTGATGACAAAT
>ML809977.1:43351-81233 GCA_009831015.1 Picea engelmannii | reverse complement strand
AATGCATGGTTCAAAGGGGAGCGATGGTCACAAGAGGAGAATGAGTGATATGACTTAAGTATTGCATCAAAGTGTTGTCATCAATGCCAAAGGGGGATATTTTTTATTATTTGGGTTGGTTTTCATTGATGTCAACCCTTGAAGAAAGTCTGGTAGCAAATTCCGGTAGCACAAAGGTTTGGGTAATGGACCCAAGTTTGTTTGATGTATAATGGTATGAGTTTTAATATGTTTGAAGGTAATACTATTCTAGATGGATAGTACATGTCATGCCATTTCCGTTGGTATGTGGAACGTCACATAACTCCTCACGGTTAGAGAGTTATGGCCATGTGAAGTTGGAGAACCCTCATGAGTCATCTAGAAGCCCCAAAAGGTCAAAGTAGTCAAAGTGGTTGCAAAGAAGAAACTATTTAAATAATAAAGTGAAGTGATGAGTGTACTATAATTCAAAGTGAATACAAAAGAATTTTTTTAAATAATAAATTTAATGGAGAAATTACTAAGTGGACAAGTGGTTAGAAGTGGGTTAGCCCTAAAATAAGGAAAGTGGTTTAAGATGGTTAGAAGGTAAACCCTTGAGGAAGCTACATAAAAGTATAAATAAGAGGCAAGGGTCTCTCATTTAATCACACTTGAGAATATTGAATATATACAAGTGAATGAGGTAACCAAAGGATATCTAAGGCGAATTTCAGAGGGAAGGTGAAGTAAAGAAGGCCGAAATTCAAGGGAGAATAAATTTTTTTGTTGATGCTTTATAAGATATGTTATTTACAGGTCATCTCACCATTTTCGCAATAACGTTTTTATAGAATGATTCAAACCACGATATCTGTAGGCCGTTGAGAAAACACATCCAAGTAGCTATGATAAAAATTTCATCTTGTGGGTCATTGTATTTTTTAAGTTACACTCTGTGGAAAATAGGGTTTGTGGCTAGTCCTGAAACTAGACTAAAACAAGTGTTTCGTGTAACAACGTCATAAATTATTCATAACAAATCCAAATTAAGTAAGAAAAAATGTATTGGTTAGATTACAGTCTTTAGTATTATGTGTACCATTTTCATATCCACACAACAAATATTCCATGCAGGGCACTCTCTACAAATTCTCTCTCTAGAATAAGCCAGAATTCAACAAGGTATGCCATTTTTTCTATAACTCATTTTCTGAGAGGTTCCAAGAAATGAAACCTGGATTAATTGCATAAAAGACACTAAATAACATTGTGTACTATTTTCATATATTTATTCATTACAGGTACATAGTTATGATTATTTCAAGTTAGGGTTGTTGACTAATCCAAAATTAGTCATGTGAGGCTAAAGTAAAGTTTGATGAAAATGCTAGTATATTATTGTTAAAGTTAAGGAAGGTTCACATGTATGTGATCATATACACCAGGTCTATTACAAAGGTAAAAATCCTATTTGGATGAGGAAATTGATGAGGGATTTTGGTTGAGGTACATGTTGGGTACATGGTTGAGACAAGTAGTTGATGAGTTGGCACATACATGAGGTGTATAGTTGATGATGTTGGTACATGATGATGAGTCATAGTTTATGTGTATTTGATGCATGATTGGTACATATTTGGTGCATGGTTGATGCACTCGTTGATGGTATAGGTTGGTGCATGGTTGATGCACTTGTTTATGGTACAGGTTTATTTACAGGTTGATTGGTACAGGTTTACAACAATATATCTCACAGTGATAGTGTGACAGTGGTTCCATCATTCTACTCCTACAACAGGGTGGTTAGATGGGGCAAGGACAGGTGGTTGTAGCCACCTTCTAGTTGTAGCCGAAGAACATAGGGGGTTGTAGCCTCCTTCTGGTTGTAGCCAGAGAATTGGGGAGTTGGAGCTTCCCTCAGGTTGTAGCCTGAGAAACTAGGGGGTTGGAGCCTCCTTCCAGTTGCAGATGGAAAACAAAGGAAGTTGGTGGTTCCAATGAATGTATTTCTTAAAGACATATAAGAAAAAACATTTCATGGTTTTCTCCCTCTTTGGGTTTCCACGTAAAAACACTGGCGTATTGTGTATGTGTATTATTGCTCATTTGTTCATTGTTTATTTACTCTACAACTATTGGATAATAATGCTACATTGATATAACACTTGCATTTTATGGTTAAAAAGGATTACATTTCTCTATTACTGATTCACCCCCCTCTTAGTAATCCAACAATGGGATCATAAAGGATTCAAATCCTCCCCGGTAACGGAACCAAAAATATTATTGCACAAATTGTTGCTTCGTAAAATCCAACCACAAGTGTCACTAGTGCGACACAACTGGGAGTAAGAACCATTGTCACCTTAGCAATTACTCCCCTCATTTTAGTGATGGATGATTCCACCACAAGGGAGTATTCCTGGGTGACCTCAAGGGAATGGAGAATGAAGGTCAAGGGGTTTGAAAACATCCATGTTTTGGTCACTAGCTGAAGATGTATATGGCTTGAACAAGAGTGCCTTGGGAAAAAAAATATGATATTAGCTTCAAAAGTACCTACAAACCAATGTTAGAACAACTATCCCAAGATCAAATACCATGTAAAATATCCCTGGAACAATGGGGAAAACAACAAGAAATATTTTTGTCCCAAAAATTGTAGAAAACTGAAGATTATATCAGCAAGATAAAATGCTAATAACTACAAAAATTTACCTTCAAAATCACCAACAAATGATAACAGATGAAATTTTATGACTAGTGTATAATATTCCAATATCTAAACCAAAAATTTGATGATTGAAATGGGTTGTATGTAAGTGTTATCAGAAAAATATAATCATCCATAGATGGTTGTAGAAAAAGTTTGCTCCAACAGCAAGAATTCACATCAGAAAACAGAAAATAAGAATGTCAATTTGTATCCCTTGATTAGTAGATCAATTTGCAATATTCAAGCACAAAATTCTATGGTGAATTAGTTTTTAAACAAGAGTAAGAGAGAGAGGGTTTGTTGCAACCCTAATGGTTGTAACTTAAAATTTATTAAAAAAAAAAGTAAATAACTGGTAAACTAGAACATTTTAGCTTGAAAAGAGAGCTTTGAGTGAGAGTAATCCATCCATAAAGAAAACGACTTCAAGAGAGAAAATATGACGTTTTTTAGTGGACTAGTGCCTTGATCCCATTGTAATGGAGTCACAAAATTAAGTTATAATATGATGATAAAAGGACTTGAACCTTGTACTTAAACCCTTATAATCCAAGTCGTCCACCTTCTCAAAATCACTTAGCTTGACTAGTTAATGGGATACTAGTTTTTAAACCCTAGGGGGGTGGACAATCCTAACCCATAGGTTTAAAACCCTAGCCAAGGAATGTTTTCAAGGGGACCCTTTAATTCACCCTTGAATGATCTCTCTTCATCGAGAAAATAGCTTGAAGGAGGGGATAGACAATCCTAACCCTCCTAGGGTTCTTCAAGCAATGAAAGATCAAGATAACCTGCAAATTAACCCTTAAATAAGACAAATCAGCAAGATAATCCACCAAGAAGAATCTTAAATCACAAACCGCTCATCCACAAGTGAAGTTATTTCATCTTCAAGCCAAAAAGCACAAAAATATTCCCCAAGAAAGCAAGTCGCATGGATGAAATTTGCACAGCTGAAGAGGGCCAAAATTTTCCAAGAGAGAGGTATTAGTCTCCATGATCAATACAAAAATGAAGTGAGGATTACCTCTATTTTTAGAGGAAAACCAAGCTCACTTTAGTCCAATTTATAATTAAATCCATGATTTAAGGATAAATAAGAGTTACAATGACCTTTTAGCCAAGTTGATTTGATAATTTTCCCACATAATGCTAAATAATAATAAAAAATGTCAAAATAATGTGAAATAAGCCTCCAAGGTATTCTTCAAGGTGGTCGTAGGGTGAGAAAGAATCCAAAGGATAGGGTTCCATCCTTCCCATGGTTCCACGCCATCCCATGATCCATAAACAAAGAAAAAATATGGGGTAATATCTCACAACATCACCAAGTGCAACCCTCCATGCCACATCAAGTTCTCTAAAGATGACATCATGATGAAATAGTGCAATGATCTAGCATCAAAGGGTGACGTCATCTGTGGTTCATCTTCCCAAGACTCCCTCATGAGGCATGGTTTCCTTTAAAGGTACAATGCTCATCATCAATGCCCTTCCTTTATGGGGCACATTGTCCAATTGATGGGCTTTCATGTCCCAATGGAGATCCAAAGTGCCTTAACACCTCCATGACTGATGCCATCAAGTAGAGTCCTACAAAGAAAAACAAAGTACACCCTCCAATGGTCCACTCGTCATATGAATCATGCCAAGTAAATCGTTTTTAATAAAAGAGGCACCCAAACAAGTATATTAGATCCCCCCTTTCAATTTAAACACATGCTACAAAGACTTTATATAATTTTCCAAGTTTAAGTATGGGAGAGTTGTCAAGGTGCCCTATTAGGTTATCCAATCCCCAAGTAGAGGAATGTTTCCTAGATGAACCCTCTCTAGGCCATGCAATGAGTGTAAGGTGGATGGGGAAGAAACTTTTTGGCATGGGGTCATTAACATGCAAGGGTATCATATGGTCTCTTTTCCATGGGTGCCTTTATAGAGGGTGTGTTGAATCCTTGAGTTACCTTTCATTTGGTGCACAATTCCCCTTTAAAAGGATTATTTATTTTATGCATTAAATGTGTTTCCTTTCAAGCGAGATACTTATAAGTCCTTTTCAAATAGGTGAGGTGTTTATTCGCACTCAGGACTTAGGGTGGGCTCTTGTAAAGGTAGATCTCAAGCTTGGGACTATGGATTTTGTGTCCTTTTGTATCCTTTCCATTGCATTTTGATTGTCTTCTCTTTATTTTTATTTATTTATTGATGCTAGTTGCAAAAACCTCTCGACCTTTATCCCCTCTTCCTATAAGAGCATGACGTACAAGCCCCTTTTCTGGGTACATGTAACCCGAAGACCCAAAAGATGAGGAAATAGAGGGAATGCAGATGGAAAGTGCTAAAAGATGATTGAGAATGATATGATGACCGATTAAGAAAAACCCCCATTAGCAATCCTTTTCCTGGAGGTGGAAAACTTATTAGAACCTAGGATAACCACCAAGGTGAAACAAGGCAAGAA
Source organism: Picea engelmannii (assembly GCA_009831015.1). Taxonomy (NCBI): domain Eukaryota; kingdom Viridiplantae; phylum Streptophyta; class Pinopsida; order Pinales; family Pinaceae; genus Picea; species Picea engelmannii. The sequence continues at coordinate 76,092 of ML809977.1, read as the reverse complement.
ATATAACTTCTGAGAAAAATTTCTATAATCAAGGAAAGATCGACTGATACTTATTTGAATGCCTCAAATATTAAAATGTACTTACCATGAGACTGGACTAGTTACCGATTGAAGGAATACCCACCACCTTCGGTGGACCATACTAATGTGGTGGATGTCGCTCTACTGTTGATGATGATGGTTGTGTGTGGTGAATAGGAGGGGCTCTGTATGCACATCATGGGATCTAATCATCATCCAACTCTTGGAACTCCATTAATTCTACTTGTGGGCCTCGATACATCATCTCCTTATTTACTCCTAGGTCAGGGGGGGGTAACATGCCTCAATGTCCCCTTTATATATTCTTTTCCCATTTTTCTATCCCCGTCTCTATGTCTCATGTGTAATCCCTTGAAATTTGGCCTATCCTCTAATTCTCTTGAGACTCATCTCCTCCTTGAAAATTAAAATAACTTGAGAAGAACCAAAGGATTATATAGTCAAGGTTTTATTAAGAGCTTGGCAGCATATATAGACTATATCTTATTCCAATTGGTTGTGCTCACAGGGGAAAGATAATATAACTAATTATTTCCCAATCATTATGCATGCATTCTTCCTTTTTTGGTTGAAAAGTATGTCTTATATTTACAAAAAGAAACTAACGAGTGGAAGGGTATATATACAATGAACTTTAGTATCCTCTTTTGAAGAGCTAGTGGAGCTTAATAAAATTTGAATAAGCTGCAGATTATAAAAATTGAGAATGTTTGATCAAGAAAACTCCCTTGACTAATAATCGGTCGTTGTTTCTTTTAATGACATCATGACTAGATTTCACAAAGTATTGCGAAAATATATTTTTTCTCCATCTTAACTTCACCTTTACTCTCGCAAACAAATTTCTCCATTCAATTTATTTGATATACCTGCTTGTGTTGTTTTGAACAAAGCAAAAGGGGTGCCTTTCCTAAGAAAAGCATGTTTACATCACTTGCATGGTATGAATACTGACTTAGTTTTTGTTTAAGTTATGCAAGTGGAAAATACATATAAGTTTGGAAAATAAACTATATTACAATGTGTATGGTGATTGGGCACATTCCTTTTATAATTCATATGGTAAAACATGGTGGACCTTGTAAATAAAAAACATGGTCAAATGATATGGTGTTATGGTATAGTGTTACATTGTGTACAAATGATATAAGGTTCATTTGATATGTTGCAAACTTCATATAGAATGATATTGGCGAACTCTAACATTATATTAATGAATACAATAGTTTTGAAGTAATAGTTTTAACACATGGTTGGCATGCATAGTTGGCATAAAATTTTAGCATGAGTATGTGCTAAGGTTTGAAGCCTTGTTTTTTTGGCTTTGAGAACCATACATCCATCGCCTCACACCTTTGATATTATACCACTCAAAATTCAGGCTTGTGTTTAATATACATCATGATAAAACCAGACCCTACATAATTGGCATTTAAATTGGTTGGTAAGGGATCAATGGTGGTTTTGTGGCATTGGTTTCCAACACACCCCATTGCTTTCCATATGGCATTCGTTTCCAATTGAGTTTTATTCCACCCCACTTCACATGCCTCAATAGCTCATTGTCGATTCTTGGTTTAATGTCATTGATTTGGTTCAGCTCACAGTGATTTGTATTGTTGGTTTCATTGGGATCAGGGACTGCTCCAGATGCACACCTAGAATGGTATGGCGGACAATGACACATATTCCTTTCAACTTGGCTATGGCATCGCCCATTCATTGAATTCGAGAATGTGATTATGGCTCAGCTCTTTCGTATGCACGGTAAGCACTCTGATACGCCATGTTTAATTGTTCAGTGTCTATGCTTTGGTTTAATTCGAGTTTCTTAGCCAGCTATCCCATACCATCACCTCGCTTAGTTTTTCTTGCCTTCCATTACCCTAAACTTCCAGCTGTGAAAAGATACACATATTCATTCTACTCTTCATATGGGTTTTTAGATGTAGTGTTAAAATGACTACGTTTGTTAGGCCATGAAAAAGGTCGGGTCATTTTCACCACAGCTAGTGTCAAACCAAGCTTTCAATCTCACCCTCATAATCTCTCTCTATCTAACGTGTTTACCCATAAGAATGAATGTGTTATTGATAATTTTGTATATGAAGTGGTGGATAAATATATGCATTTGACCTTTCATATAGCCTAAAGTTTGTGTTATGATGCATCGTTCTTAAAATCCATCTCCAGATTCACAAGAATAATTACATGATCATGTATATATATATTCTTGGCTCTATATATTTGTTCATAAAATGGTTGCTTGAATTGTTTAAACCCCATGTGTGTAATACATACAAAAAACACTCAAAGAAGATTACATGAGTTTTGTTTTCAAAAAGAAAGAATAGATGGTTGCGTTGAGGAACGGTTACACAGACACCCAAATGGAAAATGAGATGTGTCGCTATATCACTTATTTGCACTGACGTGGATTTCATGTCTCTTTTACAAACTACATATATCTTTTAAAAAAAATGAGCATCTTCCCTCACTCTGCTATCCTGATACCCTTACCCGTTGGCTATGATAATTTGGTTTCATCAAATGAATTTGATGTCTGTGTTCAATCATAAAGAGAGATTAGTTGTTGAAGTATCACTTGCTTGCCTTTGGTTATCAGATTTAATTTGATTCTTGGTTCTATTTCGTGACATGCAGGCAATCTTATCAACAGTGGATAATATTTTTGTTTGTTATATTCATATATGTGAAAGAAGTTGCAACTACCAATTTCAGAGAACATAATCATGAGATGGGTTTATGTCTGGCTCAAGTTTTCATCCTGGAACTATTTTTTATTAAGTTAATCTACTTAGAGTTTTGAAAAAAAGCAATGAATATGTATATTTGGATTGTTGAAGAATTTTTAAAGTTTTTATGAACAATGCAGTGTGAAGAGACAGTTCACAGACTCGTTTTTTATTTTGTATATGTGAAATATGTCATAATTATATATATGATGGTTATGAAGTATGGGATTTGTTACATGTTTTTCATGTTATTGGTTTTTTTTTGAATGTGCATAATTATGAATATTTGAAAATATTCATGCATGGTGTTTTAGGAATTTATTCTTTAGTGGTGAATTTTATGGACAAGGAGGCCCCCCTGTTTTGACTTTTGTTTAAATGTTATATTATGGAACTTAGTTCCATTCCATGTTTCTTTTATGTTTCTTCCAGAGTTGCTTGAGGTCATAAAATAGACTGTGGTCTGTTTTTGTGACCATGTATTGATAGTTAGTTAACATTTTTTGCTAATGCGGATATTGGAAGTTGCTAACTACCTTGGTGGAAAACTATATAAAGACTCAATCCTCAGAAACCAGATTATTATTCTACACTCGCTATGGAATTATGTTTTTAAATGGAAAAATGGGAGGTCAAGTTTTGATCTTTTTGCTTGCATAAGAGACTAATACCAGCATCTAGAAACATTCACAGAAGCTTGTTGCAGTTTTGTCAGTCCATAAACTTTTGTTTTTCATTTACATAGTAGCCAAGCGGTCTCATAAACACTAGCTATCTATGCAAGAACATCTTTCTAGTCCTTACTTTCACAGAAGTCTAAAAGAGCTTTAAGACTATCATTCTAATGTATTGATGAAGAACTATTGAGTAAAAGAAAATTTATTTTCCATATTCATATTTCATTTTCTTGAGTATTTTTCTTCCACTCATCTTAATGTTATTCTCTTTCAAATTCATATATCAGATTTCTTTATTTTTGTTGTATAAACTTAGATTTGTTTTCTAGTTCAGTTCTTTGTGTTGATATATTTGTTTGGTGTAATCATTATTTCTAATGAAATATATTTCATAAATACTAAGAGTTGCAAGAGAAGATAATTTATGTATTTGTCTTATGTTAGTTGGTTTACATTTATGTGATTTTATGTTTGTAATATTTTTAGAATTATATTGCATATATATTATGTAACCTTAGTTCTTAAATCATCTCGCATGACGTACTATGAAAGAAGAGATTATGTTATGTTAAGGCAATAAAATAAGGGTGATCATTCCCGCTTCCTTTTTGCTTAGCTGACCAAGAAGTTGAAAGGTTGATTTTAGGAACATTCATTTCCTCTCGTCAACACCAGTGACATACCTCATCATGCAACATAGCAAAAAAGGTGGATAGAGAGATAAACTCATTATCATAAACAAACATACACTGGATCTTCCAAAGAGTGAACAAGACAAAAACTCTCAAGCATTGTTGAATCCAAATGAAAGAAGAGAAAACCATATAACAATCACCAAACACTGCAATGCACCAATGAATCCAACCAGGTACATACTTCATCATGCAAAACAACACAAAATTTGGATATAAAGCTAACCTCATTCTTAGAAACAAACATACATTGGATCTTCCAAAGAGTGAACAAGAAAAAAATTGCAAGCATTGTTGAATCTCAATGAAAGAAGAATGAACCATATAACAATAACCAAACACTGTAACATACCAATGAATCCAACCTCAAAGGAGAACACAATATTGGTTTTGAATGTACACCCAAAAAATCCTAGTAAACGAATACTCCCAAAATTTGTGCTTCACCATCTCAAAATGGTGCAAATAGTGTAAGGCCATCAGATAGCCCACTCTTTGCTAAATTGTCCTTAGAGGGAATCCATGGTAGATAACAATTTGATAAAATACTCTCATCTTATAAGATAGTCAAATGGACCAATTACTATGAAGTCAACCCACCCACCTATCCTCTAGATTGAATGACACACATCGTACATTCAGGATTGAGGATAGGGGATGTTGTTGATGCACAAGGAATACAGCTGACAAGAGTCATGTTGTTGTAATGGCCTACTAAAACTCCACCCCCAATCCCTCCAAAATATCCCTAGCATACCAATGCTCATTTTGAAAATATATTGCTAAGAGAATGTTAGTCAAGGGTCATAAGGCCATCCTCCTATGCCAAGGACCTCTACTCTTTCCAAGAATGATTAAATGAATCCCATAGGTATCCCCAAATAAATATTTCTTTATGTATCAATCAATGAGCCTAAAAGTGGGGCATCTCCACCGGGAAAGTTCCCTGCAACGTCCAAATTCAAATGGGACATCGTGCCAAATAGTGTATTTCCTTAATTCCCTCCATATTCCACCTAATAAATATTTCCACTAATTTCCATGCTAACCAAATACTCATGATTATGAGTGAGTCACATTTAAGTGATCATTCTCTAGAAGATAATATGGAGCTCATATAGGTAATAAAAGAAATTGGAATATTCCAATTGATCTAGAGTCTAGATCTAAACAAGGCCCCTAACCTAGACGACTTCACCATTCACTTCTATAGAGTGTGTTGGAACCTGATCAAATATGATCCAAAGTGAATTATGCAACACGTTCAGAGATCTTGTAGGTTGGGAGGAAATACTAACTCATCCTTTCTAGTCCTCATCCCAAAGGAAGCCAACATGTACTCTTTCTCTATATTCAATCCAATTTATTTATTTAATGCATCATACAAGATCATGCCCGAGATAATGAATATGAGGTTAAAAACAATTCTCTCAAAAATCATATTCGAAAACCAAGGGGGATTTGTGCAGAAGAGACAAATATTTGCAATATAGTCATGGTCATTGAAATTGTTCACTACAGCAAATCCAATAACAAAAAGGGTATGATTATAAAAATTGACATGGACAACTCTTTCGACAGGGTAAGAAACTCCTTTTTGTTTGATGTTTTATATAAATTTGGTTTTAGTTCTCCTTTTATCAGGTGGGTTTTCATGCATCAACACCCCATGGATCGCCTTGCTAGTGAATGGACGACCAACATATTTCTTCCGAGCAAGTCATGGTTTGAGGCAAGGATTCCCTATTTCCCCCCCTCCTTTATATCTTCATGGATGAATCCTTGAGTCAGAAGCTGGAAAATGAAAGGATGTGAGGGAACTTCCCAGAAATCAAAATCGTTTGAGACGTCAAGATTTTGAACCACTCTAATTTTTCTGATGATACTCTTTTGTTGGGAGGTTCCTCCACCATTATCGCTAATCAATTTAAGATAGTGTTGGATTCATTCAATAGTTCATTTGGGGGTAAATTTCACAACCAAAAGAGCCATATTTTTTGCTAGAATGAAAACTATCATCTTCTCCAAACTATATCCAAAATAATGTAGTTCTCATGCCAACATATATGGTCCTCTAAATATTTAAGAATGATGGTGTCTATCAACAACCCTTCGAATCAATCCCAAAAAATAATTATTGACAAATTCAAATCCAAGTTTCTTCATTGAGGATCATAATGGTTGAACCCAGCTAACATAATAACTCTAATAAAATCAATCCTCTCAACACTCCCTATATTCCAATGCTTTGCTATGTTATCCTCTATAGAGATCATGCAATGGATGGAACAAGAAATTAGAAAATTCTCGTGGGAAGAAGGGAAATATAATTCAAAAAAGTTTCATCTGATTAGTTGGAAAGTGGTTAGGGATCCCAAGGATAAAGGAGGGTTAGGAATCAAATATCCATCCCTCATGAATTTATCTCTTGGTGTTAAACTTGTATGGTTATTAATCATGGGTAAGCTAAATCGATGGAAGAAACTTAATGGAGAAATATTTCAATGGAAACTAGAAAAGATGCATTGAAGGCCATTTATAAACCACAAAGGATCTCACATTTGGAATCTCCTCAAAATAAAAATTCCACTAATTCATTCAAAGATTACCTAGATCCTTGGTGATGGAAAATAAATTAAAATATGGCACAATAGTATAATGGGTAATCATCCTTTCAAAAGGAGTAGTGATCTCCTTCCACTGAAATATTAGATGGATGGAAGGAATTTAACTACTATCAGTGACATTTTGAAATGGTCCTTGTTATCCTCCATGCCTAGAGGAAACTAGAGGATATCATGTCTCATAGCCCACAATGAAGGTAGTGATCTCAAAAATGATGATGATCAGCATGCCCACTCATGGGATCCCAACAACCCCTCTACAGATTCCTATTTCACTCTTGATCAATAAATCTCATCACATCCAATCAGTACAGTCTTTGGGAGATGGTGCCCCAGTGTCATCAAGAGGTAAATTAATACTTTTTCATATGAATTGATGTGCTTAATATACTAGGAATCTGAATGAGGATCATTGGTTGAAGTTGGATAATGAATCATAAGCTCAAGAAGTTATGTTCGTTTCCTTGTTTCATCTGAAGAAATTTCAAGTTCCTAAGGCTACCCAACAAGCCTGTCATGTGACCTCTTGTTGGGCACTAAGTTCAAGGTACTTTAAAACTGTTTTCCTCACTGTTTTAGGACTATTTTCTCATTGTCCAAAAAAACCAACAAATATGAACTTTACCCTCTTCAAAATCTTCCTTAAGCTTATGGTTGCATGCTCTTTTAGTGCCTCTTTGTGAAGGTTTTATGTAGGATAGTTTTGATGTCCAAATTATCTCTTCACATGCATCAAAACATACAATACTCCTCTAAAATATTTAACAAATACTAAGCTGAAAATACTACGCAAAACATGACAAATCAACACAAGTGTTTTTGGTCAACATGACCTTGAAAAAACCCCCATGGGGAAAACCAGTAAGAGAGATAGATATATTATGGAGATATGAAAGAAAATAATACAACAATTAAATACACAAGGAACCTGGTACAATCCAATCTTCTTCTCAAGATTGCAGTGGATTCTCTCTAACTTGTTCCTGCTAGCCTTTGAACAAATCACCCTTTGCCTTGGTGCACCCCCTTCACTTGATTTGTCTTTTCATTTTCCTTTGATTTTTATTTCCCACTTTTAGAATTCACCCAAGGGACAGATTTTCCCTTCTCTCTTTGCTTGGTGCACACTATGCCTCTAGTGCGCCCCTCCTCACAAAGAATGCACCCCCTCACTCCTCTTGTGCGCCTTCCTCAAGGTTTTCACCCCTATATTTTTCTTATGCGCCCTTACTTACACAAGTGTGCCCTCCTCTCAAGCTAATTCCTCCATTCTAGCTGGAGCCCTTATATTCTCACTAATGCACCCTCAAGCAGAAGCACCCCTCTCCTCCATGAATCCTCTCATGAACTAATTTTCCCCTCCTTGAAGCCTTCCACCCTTCTTTTCTAAAGTGTGCCTCTCTTCTCCAAATCCTCTCTTCCTCTTCACTCAACTCTCTCAAGTGAACAATGAGCCTCCTTTTCCCTCCTTTGCCTCGTTTAGCCTAATCTTAAGGATAACCTAGAAAACCAAGGGCCTAGATTAGATCTCATACTTTATCCAAAATGGATAGATGAGATTAGATCTCATAATCCACTTAAGTTTCCATAGTTCAAAATTTATGTTCATTAATTTACATTTAAGTTAAATTAATTTCACTTTATGACTTAAGTGAATAAAGTAACTTTAGACTTAAGTGAATAAATTCAAAGTGAAATTATAACATAAAATACAAGCATGAGGGTAATACTTCCCCTCCTTTGTGTTTAGAGACTCACAAACACAAGGGAACCACTTTCCTTGGTACCCAAATCTCAACATTCCCTCTTATCGAGGAAAGTGTCACTCACCCCTCCAAACTTGTCCCTAAAGTAAACATCCTTGCCCCTTGGCAAGGCATCAGTGAGTAAATATGCAACATGCTCATCAAAAGTGGCCTCTAAATCTGATCCTCTCATCACCATAGCCAAGTGGGACTAAAACCTCTCTGGCACCTTTCTCTCTCTCATCAATCTTTGAGGCTCTCCAACATACTCCTTGGCCTCCTTCAGGGTCTCCTAAAACCATCTCAGTTTCCTCTTCCATGAAGTAACCTCTCGTGGAGTAGTATCCTCATGCCTCTAAGTCTCATGCATAGATATTTGATCAGTAGTATGTGATCTTGAAGCACCTGAACCAACTGTCTGTATACTCGGAAACTGTGAATCTAAAACTATCCCGGGTGGACCAGTCACCCTTGAAATCAGTGTACTCGACACCTGAGGTTGTGTCCCTGAAACATCACTCTGCAACTGCGGGAACTCCTCAAATCGAGAGATCTCCTAAAATCTCTACCCTCCTCAAATATTACATCTCTCCTCGGTGTTGGAATGTATATCCGGTAGGCCTTTGTGACCTCTGAGTATCCAACTAGCATCCCTTTCTCTGTTGTAGAATCTAGCTTTGTTCTCTTCTCTGAGGGGACATGACAGAATGTCGAACACCCAAATATGCATAGTTTCTCAACATCAGGCCTACTCCCGGTCAATTCCTCCTCAAGAGTCTTCCTCCCCAAATATTTATGGGGACTCATGTTCTGTATATATAATGTAGTAATGAAAGCCTCTACCCATAAGTAGAATGGCAGTGCCTGATCATGCAACATACTCCTTGTTGCACCAACTGTGGCCCTATTCTTCCTCTCTGCAACCCCATTATTTTATGGGTTGTAAGGAATGATTGAATGCCTTATAATACCCTGCTCGATACAAAAATCTGAAAACTTTGTGGAGGTACACTCACCCCCATTTTCTGACTGCAAAACCTTGATCTTCTTTCCTGTCTGGTTCTCCACAAGAGATTTGAAATCTTGGAACCTCTTAAATACCTCACTCTTGGTCTTCAAGAAAAAATTCCAAGTCTTCCTAGAGTGGTCATCATTGAAAGTAACATAATACTCCCAACCACCCAAGGACACTCGTGACATGGGCCCACACACATTTATGTGTATCAAGTCTAGTACCCCAGCTGATCTACTGTCACTGTTGGGAAAGACAATCTTGGTGTACTTCTCAAGAGAACACCCTCTACACACCTCTTGATGCTCAATGTTGAACTGTGGCATGCCCGTCACAATCTATCTCAGTAATCTCATAGATCCATGATATAGATGAGCCATCCTATGATGCCACAAATCACACAACTGAATTTTGTTATTGCTACTCGTCAAGGAATACAAAGGATGGAAAATAAATATGCACAAGTTCCCCTCTCACGTCCCAATCACTCTACCAAAAGTGACACTGGACCCCTTAGGGTGAATGAGTAACTTTTCCCCTATGAAGGACACCTCAATCTCCCTATCCTGGATGGAGGAAACTAAAATGAGATTCTTCTTCAACCCTCAGACATACAAAACATCCTTGAACACCAAGGGTGGAATACACTTCCTCTGAAATGATTCTTTTCCACACCTGACTGCCCTGACTATGGTGTTGTCTCCAAGCACTATCTCCACATCTCAGAGATTAGTGAAGTTCTCTCTCACACCTAACATGTGACTCGATGCTCCATTGTCAATGTACCAGACGTTGGATGGTGACTCAACTATCGAACAAAAAACTATCAAGGAACACTCTCTCTCAAAATAAGACACAAACTCCTCCTCCTCTATTGTCGCTGCATTACCACCCTAATTATTCTTCTTCTTGTTTTTGGGAAATTGTTCATCATAGTCCCCCAACTGGTTACAAGTAAAACATATCACTTTTCTCATATCCCTATGTTTCTCACCTCCTCTCGGCTGTTACTGCTTGGACCCACCTTTGGGTCACTGCTTGGTCTTCTTATTTCCCTTAGCCACAAGAGCAAGATCACCCTCATCACCATCCCCACCCTGCTGATAACTAGAATATCCATATCCAAATCTAAGCTCCTCCTTCACAAAGTCATCCTAGAGCCTCTCCCAACTGGGCATATTCTCTCTAGCCATGACGCCTTGTACAAAACTCTCCCAAGGTTTGGAGAATCCATTTAAGGTTGTCCTCACCAACTCCGAGGGATATAATATCTCTCCAACCGTTTCCAACTTATCATGAATATGAGAAAATATCATGAGGAATGAGGTAACGATATCTGTCTTTGTCATCTTGGTGCCCCTTAGCTTCTCCTGGAGCACCATATTCCAGTTCTGGTTAGGACTTTGTTAAATATCGCATAGTGACTACCACATATGAAATGAAAACTCTTTACCATAAATGTGAGGAATGGCATGGTCATTGACCGCATCAAGGATAGTCCTCTTGGCCCTAATGTTCCTCATCTGGAACTCATCCATAAGCACTGCATCTGTAGGAGGTACTACAGGATTGTCCACAATATCCCATAACTCTAGATGCATCAATACTATCATGGCCTTCCATGGAGACCAGTTGCCTCCCCCACAAGCCTATCCTCCAACCTCAAACATGCCACCAACATGGCTTCCATCTGATGCTAAAACTGATACACTATGACCAAGTAAAACTAAGCAATAGTGAACAACACAACAAAGCCTCCAACACACAAAAATCAAGTGTGAAAAAGAATCTTCCACACAAGTGAAAAATATGCCAACTATTTACTCCAAAAATCAGCCACCTCTTTTTCCCTCACGCTCTGATACCATGAATCAAATTTGAGGTTCTTAAGGCTGCCCAACAGGCCTGTCATGTGACCTCTTGTTGGGAACTAAGTTCAAGGTATTTTCAAATTGTTTTCCTCACTATTTTAGGACTGTTTTCTCACTGTCCAAAACAACCAACAAATCTGAACTTTACCCTCTTCAAAATATGCCTTAAGCTTATGATTGCATGCTCTTTTGGTGCCTCTTTGTGAAGGGTTTATGTAGGATATTTTTGTTGTCCAAATTATCTCTTCACAAGCATCAAAACATACAATACTCCTCTAGAATATTTAACAACTACTAAGTTGAAAATACTAAGAAAACCATGATAAATGAGCACAAGTGTTTTTGGTCAACATGACCCTCAAAAAAACCCCACGGGGAAAACCAATAAGAGAGATAGATATATTATGGATATCTGAAAGAAAATTCTACAACAAGTAAATACAAAAGGAACTTGATGCAATCCCAGATTCTTCTCAAGCTTGCAATGGAGTCCCTCTAACTTGTTCCTGCTAGCCTCTGAAAAAAGCGCCCTTTGCCTTGGTGCGCCCCCTTCACTTGATTTTCCTTTGCCTTTTTATTTTATTTGTCTTTCCCACTTATAGAATTCACCCAATATATAGATGTGCCCTTCTCTATTTTCTTGATGTGCACTATTCCTCTAGTGCGCCCCTCCTCACAAAGAATGCACCTCCTCACTCCTCTTGTCCGCCTTCCTTAAGGATTTTGCCCCTATCTTGCTCTTATGTGCCCTTACTTACACAAGTGCACCCTCTTCTCAATATAACTCCTCCATGCTATTTTGTTTCCTTAGATTCTCACTAATGTACCCAAAATCATAAGCGCCCCTCTCCTCCATGAATGCTCTCATGAACTAGTGTGCCCCTCCTTCAAGCCTTGTGCCCTTCTTTTATCAAGTGTGCCTCTCTTCTCCAAATCCTATTTTCATCTCTTCCTCTTCACTCAACTCTCTCAAGTGAACAATGAGCCTCATTTTCCCTTCTTTTCCTCCTTTAGCCTAATATCAAGGATAACCTAGAAAACCAAGGGCCCAAATTAGATCTTATCCTTTCTCCAAAATGGATGGGTGAGATTAGATCTCATAATCCACTTAAGTTTCCATAGTTCACTTTATGTTCATTAATTCACATTTAAGTTAAATTAATGTCACTTTATGACTTAAGTGAATAAAGTCAAAGTGGAATTATAACATAAAGTACAAGCATGAGGGTAATACTTTCCCCCTTTGTGTTTAGAGACTCACAAACACAAGGGGACCACTTTCCTTGGTACCCAAATCTCAACATCATCATTGTGGCCGACATTTGTACTCTAGTCATGTGTTGTCACCACCAAGAAAAAGGGGTATTGTTGGGGGTCCTCACAAGTGTAATGCTCCATTTCCCCACCATACTTAACATTTACCATCTTGGAGCCTATCATAATGTACTAAACTTCAGTAATGGGTCATGATTCATTCTCTCATGAGAAGAGGGATAAAATGTCAAGGTTTATGCATCTTTTAGTAAAAGAATGATAAAGAAAAAATATTGTGAAAGAAAGAAAGAAATGGCATAACAAGGAAATTTAAAATCCAGAGTCCATACTTGAGCTCTACCCTTTCTATGTTTGCATCAGTCCCAAAGCAATGGATGCTAATGCTTGAAACCTTATAAAGGGGACTTGAAAATTGATAAAAGGAAAAAATAAAAGGTAGATGAAGGGGTTTGGAAAAACGTAGTGCCTATAAAGGGGTAACTCAAGAACAAGCACACCCTCTACAAAGGCACTCATAGAAATGGACCAAATGATTCCATAAGCCATGAAGTAAACCAAACACATTTCACTATCATACTTACTCTTGAATGGTTTATATTCTTTCCTACTTCCCTCAGAACATATCCCTCTACTTGGGTCTTTTTTTTCCTTCTTTGGTTGGAACACCTAATAGGGTCTGATGATGGTCCTCCCATACTGAAACTTGCCAACTTGCATAAATTCTTTAGTTAATGTGAATTTTGAAGGGGGTACTTGATGTGAATTGTTTATGTGGCTTCTATGTTAATTAACAAATTACTTTATATTATCTAAGGATTCTTATACCTTGTGAACATTGGTATTACTTTATTCCATAACATTGATTGATTTGGGTGTACCTGGCATGGTTCTTTGAAGGATGTCCCTTGCTTCCACCTAGGGCATTGTGCATTTATTTGTAGTATATGGCACATGTGATTCCAAGCATTGAGTCATTTGACAGATTGACATACTTAGACACATGCTCTCGCATATTTTGGACCTTGGAAGATGGACAAATGGGATTGGATTTGACAGAGATGCTCATGATGGCACACATGTCGGAAGAAATCCCAGACTTTGGACAATGCACCCACACCTTACTAAGTTATTTGATGAGAATGTTGCACTTTGTTTGGCTTGGAAAGTACTCAGAGAGGGGGTGCATGATCATTCCACCATGGATGATGGCTCTCTCACCCTCACATTAGGCTCTTGGATGATGAGTTCATGTTCTAGGGTTTGATTGAGATGATGGGGTTTTCTTGCCACTAGGACACCATATGATGATTTGATGTGACATGACATTATTCAACCTTTCTTTCACCTTGGACGATGATATAAGGCTTTTGGAGGCTCTCCTTCACCCTTTGCAGGCTTTATGTCACCATACGTGTGACCTTATGATGTCTTATTTGCATGATTTATCATTTGTAGAGGCTATTTGAGGGGTCAACCCCACTTTTTTTTATCATGGATTAGTGTCTTTTCAATTTATTTTTTTGGATTATAGTGCTTGGTTACCTCATACAAAAGGAGGGATCACTCAACTCATTTTTCATCATCACATCTCGTCGCACTTGTGGGGATCTATCTTAAAACAAGTTTTCTCTACCTCTATTTGTCTCTTGGAGTCATATGCACACTAATTCGAGTGATGTTGTATGGATGTTTCTCTTGTTGATGGTGGATTCTTCATGGATTAGGGTTTCCTCATGCTAATGTTCATTGTTTGTAAGTATTTACTTTGGATGCATGTGGGTTTTTTTGATATATATTGGTAATTTTGTTTATTAGAGTGGTAATTTTGCATGTTTTATTGATATTTTCGAAATCTTGAAACCCTAAGTGGAAGGATTGAGAGTGGTTATCCCCTTCACTTATTGATATCAACTTGACTTGTTGAAGCATTTAATATTTTCTCTAAGGGTTAAGAGTGGCTATGACCTTAGGGTTTATCTTAGCTAAGGTTTGATTCTAGGGGTTAGGAGTGGATATCCCCCTAGGTTCAAGACCTAGTTCAATCCATCTTCTTTGCTAGATGCATTAGAGAAAGTGGGAAGGAACCTAAGGTTTGAGTGGATAAACTTTAATAGTCTTCCTTTGAGGTTTGACTTGGTTCTATGAGTGGATAGATCTAAGGCTCAAACCTTCACCTTTTCTCTTTATTGGCCTCCTTGAGTGCATTATTTTGACTCAATTTTCCCTAGTAAAGTAGATAACACTATTATTTTATGATTGTGATGCTTTATACTCTCAACAACGCAAAAAAACCTCACTTGAATTAGTTTTATGACATCATTGACATGCTAATTATACCAAAATGCTTTGCATAATCATTGAATAATTTGTTGTTGTCATAAAGTGAATACTACATCCGTTAGAGATGTTATTTATTGTTGCATTAATATTGTGGAAAAACTCACTTAGAAATCTTGTTTGGAAATTGTATATTGTTCCCCTTGTTATAAGCTAAATTCTAAGACTCAATTGCTAATTTTTTGGGTTTTTTTTCCTATTGTTGTTAGCAAATACTTATTGATGATATATATTGGTTTCCTAATGAACTTTTGCAACAACAATTGGTTTCATTTGATATCTAGAGTCTAAAGGTGAATGATATGAAATTTAACTTGGTAATTTATCATTATATGCATTGGAAAGTTTCTTGTCCTATATAGGTTTCTTAATTACTTTGCACAAACAATCTCACCATTCATCGTTTCCTAAGACCTATACTATCACATATAAGTGACCAAAGTAGGGGGTTGTAGGCTTGGCTAATATTTCTACTTGATCCCTTGAGGTCACTAGGGAATCCTCCCTTGTGTTGGACCTCTTTACTTCACTAAAATGAACGAAGTATCTGCTTAGGTGACAATGGTAGATACCTCCAATTGTTACACAAGATTGGCATATTGTGGAGGTTTTTCACAAGTACAAATCCTATGATAACATTTTGGTGCCATTTCTAGGGAGAATTGAGTAATTCTTCCTACAACTTCTCTTGGGAAAGCTTACCTAGCGAATCCATTGAAGACATAATACATTTCTTTACCTCTTGATGGTATTTCTTTAAAACAGATCATTTTGTGAGTCCACCTATGAGAACCCACAAGAAGATATATCCGAAAAACCTCAAATCAACATAAATCCCAAATGGATCCTCAACCATGGAATACCGATAAATTTATACCCTTGGAAATAACTGGAATATGAGGTTTTCCCCATGATCTTCCTGATGATGTTGATACTTGGTTCCCTAATTTCTCTGGTAACAATGATATCTCATCTTAGGAGAATTTGAATGATTTTTATATCTCTTTGGACTTGCAAAATGTGCACTATGAACATCAAGATGTAATGATGAGACTAATTTCTGGTTCATTAGTAAAGGATGTTAGGTTATTGTGTAACAACCTTCCTTGCAAAATCATAAAGACACGGGAGGCACTTGAGGATATATTTTTTAGGAAATTGGGGGTTGATAAAGATGGTGCCTTGATTTTCTCTAAAATTTATAACATCACAAAAAGAGATCAAGATCCTGTCAATAAATTCAATGCAATATTTGGCGCTTTAATAGGATATTTTCCTGATAATTTCAAGCTTGCAGAAGAAACTATCCAAATGAGATATATTCACTCCCTCCAAGGGAAAATTGGTTTCCTGTTAAAGGATAAGTCTCCCAAGTCCCTTATTGAAGAACATGAAATCGCCTCCCAGATAGAAGCTAACATGGTTTCCTTCAAGCTAGACAATCATTGTAAGAGGGTGTGTTACCCAAATACTTAAGAAACAAAACTCATGCAAATGAAACAAAACCAAGAGCTACTTATTGCTAAGATTGACATTCTTATGAAGGAATATGGCCTTTATAAAAATACCTTAACAAAGAAACCTTTGCAATTTCTAAGAGACAATGGGAATTTGAGAAGGCGAAAGTCACTAGAAGATCCAAGTCACAAATTCTAGGTCTTATTGGTTAGGAATCCAAGAAGAAGGAGGAATTTGCTGAAGAAAATTCTAGTCATATCATCCCTAAATAAGATAATGATGAAAATGTTACCAACCCTATGCCTTCACATAAGGAGTCCTCAGGCCTTCAATGTAAGCTTGATATTCCCATCCCTTCACAAGGACCTGACATTAAGGAGCCTCAAGAATAAAAACATATCCTTGTCATTCTCCACTTTACAAATATTCATAGAATGAATGGAAGACATGCACCTTTCTTCATCTCATTAGTGGTTAATGAAATCCTCCTCCACAACTGCATGCTTGATTCAGGTGCTTCCACTAATATTATGTCTTTGAAAGTCATCAATCAACTTAACCTAGATATTACACGACCTTATAAAAATGTTTGTGGAATTAATTCAAGATATATCCCTATATGTGGCCTCATAAAAGACCTTAAGGTTAGCTTGGCTTCTTACCCTGATATATTCCTTCTCATGGATGTTGTAGTGATTGATGTACCTGACGCTTGGGGGATGTTGTTGGGAGAGAATGGGTTTCAACCTTGCGGGGTAGTATCCAAATGGATTTTTCCTATGTGACTATCCCTCATTTGGAAGGGGGAACATGTTGTAATATACCAAGTCGAGGATCCCCAAAGTTCCATAGATCAAGTCATGTATTTGGATTTTAAGATGGGAATTTTGTATGCTATTGATCCCATGACTCAAATAGAAGAGTGTCAAAACAATGGCAGTATGCAGAATTTAGAATTTGATGGTGCTAATTCTAGAGGTGGATCTGGTGTTGGTATTATCCTCATCGTCACTTCTAAAGATGACACATTTTTCTCTTATAGGCTAGAGTGAGTGTACAAACATCATTGTCGAATACAAAGCTTTACTCATAGGACTCAACCTAGTCCTCGATAGAAGGATTAAGTGCTTAAGGGTTATAAGTGACTTTGACTTGGTAGTATCCCAAGTAAAAAGGAAGTTTTTTACTAAGAATGTGAGAATGAGGAGATAACCATTTGATGCATTTTCAATAGAATTTGTCCCAAGAGAGAAAAAACATGTTGCAGACACCTTGGTTGACTCTGCAGCTACCTTTCAACCTTGTGAAGAAATGCTTCATGACATCGACAAGATGGAAGTGGTGTTTTGGACATCTATCCCAGATAATCTTGAACATTGGAAAGTATTCAGTGATGACGCCCAAATCCTTCACTTCTTACAAAGCAACAAGGAATTTTTGGATTCTCAAGTTAATTTCCTAGCTAAATCCATGAATTTAAAAATTGAAGATTTTCCCAATGACACTCACAAAAGGAGTTGCACCTTTTGAGAGAATGAGAGTGGAGACATTAGATTGTATGGACTTTAGGAACCTCAACCAACTATCACTTAAGGAAAATTAATCCCTCCCCAACATGCAACACATGTTAGAGAGAGTCACTGTTGTCAGAATGATGTCGATGTTGGATGGTTTTTCTAGGTATAATCAATTCTTGGTAAGAAAATAATATCGACTTAAAATTTCCTTTACCACTCCTTGGGGAACCTTTATGTATTTAAGGATGCTCTTTGGTCTCATGAATGTTGGATCCACCTTCCAAGGAGAAATGGATTTTCCCTTTAGGGGCATGATTGGGAAAATCATAGAAATATATCAAGATGATCTAACGATTGTTTATAAGGGAAAAAATGCACATGTCTCACACATTAGGAAGATATTTGAGTGTTGTAATAAGTACGGTATTTCTTTGAATCCCAAGAAATAAATATTTGGTATTGACAAAGGGAAATGTTTAGAACATGTGGTCTCTAAACAGGGAATTTCAATATTCGATCCAGATGGAGTTGAATCTATTAAGAAAATACCTCGCCCCACTAACAAGAAGTCCTTACAATAGTTCTTTGGTAAGATCAACTTTATAAGAACATTTATCCCGAACTTCACTGAAAAGGTCAAACCAACAAATGACTTGCTAAGACATGATGCTTTATTCAAGTGGGATAATGACAATATAAGATCCTTCAAAGACATTAAGGAAGAAATCACCAAAACACATGTCTTAGTTAGCCCCGATTATTCACATGAATTCATAATATTCTCATTCACTTCTCAAGATACTATAGTAAGGGTACTATTTCCTTCATGAGAAAAACTCTTAGAGATGTCAAGCTAAAGTATTCAATCACTAATAATCAAGCCTATGTCCTTGTCAATTCCTCGAAGGAATTTAGGAGATATGTTGGTTACAATAGGATCAAATCATATGTTCCATACATTGTTGTCAAGGATGTCCTATCCCAACATGATTTCCTTAGAACTAGGGGTAAGTGGGTGTCAAATATTCAAGAGTATGAACTAGAGATTAAGCTCACTAAGATCATTAAAGGACAAGGCTTGGATAAGATGTTAACTAAAAATAATGAGGAAGCCATAAAAATGGGAGAAAATGACCAATTCAATGTAGTTGTGAGCAAATTAGAACAATGTTATCCCCTATCCTAGGGATAACTAATGATATTATGTCTCAAGGCCCACAGGTCCTAGACATGGAGTATCGAGAGCCATATGAATTGATCTTGGCCCTGAAGGGCCCATCTTTTCTTCAGTGCATCCTATCTATTCGCAACAACAACATCCATCCCATTGGCCTGATCCTGAAGTAGCAATGGGTCTTGCTCCATGAAGTAATGAGTCTGGGTATCATGGTATGTGTCACTCTTATTTTTGAAGCATTTGAATATGTTGCACTGAAATCTCTTTTATTTCATAATATTTTCTTAGAAATTATTCNACAAAGTTGCCTAGTAAGTTGGTTCCCTTAGGGATGCGTTTCCACTAGGTGGGTCTATGAAAGGTCATCCTCCATTCCTCCCATACTTACCACTTTTCATCATTGTCCCTCTCATCTTCCCCTATCTTGGTTCGGGCATTGGGTTTGCCAAACTAGTAAGGGTTGTACCTTGCCTTGTGGGAAGAAGGGGCTAAATGCCCATAGGGTAAAAGTAGCTGGAAAAATTTAAAAGCCAAAATGAAACCTTGAGATGCTTCACCCAGGGATTCATGAGAAAGTAATAAATGGCTTCTCAGTAAGAAAAGGGGACCCGCAAAATAAAATAAAACTCAAGATCTAGTTGGTGGATAGGAGGTCTCATCATGAGCCAACCTATTAGGTCCATGGGCATGTAGAAGTATGACACTACCATCTATATGGTCACCAAAACAGGGTAGTGGCTCTTGGTAGCATGGCCAAGAGAAAGGGGGTCTCATCACGAGTCAAACTTCTCATTTCCGTGAAGTGATCATGGATACCATTGTCACCACTGGTCACCATGTCAGGACAGTGTCCCCCAACTATTCTCTTGAAAAGAAAAACCAATAATACAAAGAATAAAATGAATTGAATGGGCTAGGAAATAATGGCATCCATGACAAGGTGCAACTCGACCTCTATAGAGACACCCAGAGGTAAGACCTACATTTCCCTGTTATCAATGCACCTCATGTCCAAACATTCCCTACACCATCTCATACACTTACATGACCTAGATTGGTATTCACCTAGGAAATACCCCAAACTTTAGGAGAATTATCCCAATAGGACATCATGAGACACTCTCCAAACCTGACTTGTTAAACTGCATAACATCTTTGATCATTTGTTTGGGTAAAGGGGGGTTTGATGCACATGTTTGGGTAATTTGATTATTAAATGTGATTGACATTGCTATGATCCTTGTGACTTATGAGCCCAAGGAGGGCGTACTTTTTGTTGTTGTAGGACCATGCCTGGTGGATAGGTACATATGGGTAGATGATTAGCTCGGACCTCCATGGGGCTAAAATCCCACCAAATGGATGTTGTGACCCCAACCAGGGGCAGAGAGACACCAAAGGATGACACCAGGAAAGAAGAAGAACGTTTCCCCCGAGACACTCTGGTAGGCCTAGACCTATGGGGGTCTTTCCATTCTACCATGATGTTGGCCCTTGAAGGCCCTTGACATCATCATATTGACCCTTGATGTCATCAGTTAGGGTTTTGCATGAGGACAATTTGGTACTAGTTGGCACATGTGGCAACTTCTGAGGCCTTTTGAGGCCTAGTGTTTCACTTTTGAGGCTTAGTGTTCCATGATGGGGCCTAACGTCACCCTAAGAGGGGCATTACATCATCCCTAAAGTGAAATAAGAGTTTAATTATTGAATTGATGTAAAAACTGGATTTTTGATGTAATTTGGCCATGTTGGCCTTTTATGATCTAAAAAACAATTAAAGGCCATTGATATTGTATAAATAAGAGATAAAACTCTTGTAGTTTTTCATCATTCATTCATCAGTTAATATAGGTCTGAAATTCGGCCTCCTTTAAGTGTACTTGGCTGAAACTAGTGGTGCACGCTTCTTGAAGGAGAGAGTTTTGGGTGCATTTTGGTTATTTTCTTGTGGATGATCTTCAAATAGGGTGATTTTCTAGATTATTCTAAGTGAAGTAAGTGGCGAATATGATTTTTTTTACTGTGAATGAATTCTTATGGTTATTTTTACATGTTTCATGTCTAAGAATATGAAATTTCTAGCTTGAAACCCTAGGGGAAAGACATATGTTACTATATTTTTTCCCTATAATCTTCCATGTGTTAAAATTTCTTGAAAGGTACCCAATTTGGAGTAGATACTAGAGCCCTACCATTGTATCACTTTAGTAACCCTACTTTCATTTCCCAATTGCATATTTTATTACATTTTGTTCAAAGAAAGAGAAAATCACTATGGTCCTAACCCTTGTTACTTTCTAGCAATTTTATCTTGGAAGTGGATTTTTGAGGCCTTGGGATACCGACACCTCTCTTATCCTCTCCACCCCTTTAACATGTCATTATCATTACTATATTTCCTTTAATAATTTGTTGTTTCCATTAGTGACTTCATTTACCCTAGAAAGGCACTAGACTACCTTTTATAAGTGGTGATTGATCAAACAAACACTTGTACTCTTATCCTTGAACTCTTTAATAACATTTTCTAACCCTATACTAGACTAAATCCTAAGATAACTTGATGTTGTAGAAAAAAATTGCTACAGACATACAAAAATACATTAATTTGGCTGATTTACCTACATAACTCACACTAGAACCAATCAAAAGTTCAATTGTGATACTTGCTAGTGAATCTACTAGGTAAGTGATAGTTTTGTGTATGGTTTTCTTTCACTTTTGACCATTTAAGATTGTTTTTGTTACAAAAGATATCTACCGCCATCTAATTGTAGAAAAATCTCTACAAAAGTGACATTAAAATCTATCTAAACATTGCCAACTTTTCTTGTGACAATTTACTATCAATTTGCCTAGTCAAAGTCACTTTTTATTTTATTTTTCAAGAAATTTCAAGGCTTGAATATTGTGGATGTTATAAGATATTAATTGATGCTATAAACTGATGCATTGCTACAATTCATAATCATCTAGATTATTTTATGACGGTTTATTTTCTTATGAAGTACTAACGATCATCTGGTACTTGGAAAGTGCCTTGTTTGCCTTGTTGTCTTGTTCTAGGAAGGTACACAATATTATCCATTTGATTCATCCTTAATACATAAAAGAAAACTTTTATTTGAGTGATCTATGAGAGGGGAAGGATTTCCTTGTGACTATTTTCCTTATCCTTCTCAA
This sequence comes from Picea engelmannii, assembly GCA_009831015.1. Classification (NCBI taxonomy): domain Eukaryota; kingdom Viridiplantae; phylum Streptophyta; class Pinopsida; order Pinales; family Pinaceae; genus Picea; species Picea engelmannii. Next base: position 53,723 of record ML809977.1, on the reverse strand, counting down.
ACCCCCCAGGTCACGGGGGACATCTCCCCTGGGGTAGTCTTGACATACTCCTTGTTGGTTTTTCCCTTTCCTATTAGCCATTTACCATCACAGATTGACCCTGGTTCATAACCAAGAAGCTTCCCAACAAAATCCCTTAAGACTATCGGCCCCTCTGGTTACCCAAAAGGCAACGCAATACACATAGTGCACTCCACAGTCTCACCCGAGATAGCTCCTAAGGGTGGCTGCAATACTCAAGTGTTTGCAACCTAGGACTGAGAAAGATTTGTACTTGTATGTCACAACCTTTATATAGTCTATTTAACATCTCACTATAACATTTATTTTATGTATGCATGCAAAATATCAGATCTACTTAACCACTTCATTCATTCAACATTCATTAGTGAATCAGGCACAGAAACACATTCATTCAATCCCACAACACAATGTTACTGTAGTTCACCCCCTCTTGGGTTAAATCCACAAAGATCTGGCTCTTAGAATTTTATTATGGTTCAGAAAGATATCACGCCGCGTGTCTTTAAATTCTAGGTTCTTACTCCCCTCAGTAGGCTCCTCGATCCTTGTGAGGTTGACTAGATTGGATTAGGCTCCTCATCCTGTGATCTAACCCTCAAGATCAAGTCTCTCATTCCCTCCTTAGCTCACCAGCTTAATGATTCATACAATTCTTACAATACCCTTCCTCTCTCCCCTTTGTCTCCTTAGTACTAATATTTATCTTTTAGGCTCACCAACCATTACAATGTATTACAAAAACCCTAACCCTAGCGTCATTAGGTCTTACATGCATGCGCATGTGCTTCTTTTCCTTCCATTTGTTGCTTTCCTCTTGCATGCCTTTCTTCCCAAAATAGCTTTTCTTTTTTATTCAACCTACTTCCAACACTCCTAAATAGAAAGGGATCTCCTATTAAGGTGATAGTGATAGGTTATTCCCAGTTACGCCAATTTTGTACCCACTTGCCTTGGGATTTTTGGAAAGTACAAATTGTGCGATAACATTTTGGCTTCATTGTCGAGGAACACTACATCAATTTTTCTCAACGACACTTTTTCGCTAAGCCTTTATCTAAAGCCTTCTTTTCACAGAGCTTACCTAGCGACTCCACTGAGGGTGATTCCCTCATCCTTTTGATAATCCTTAAGAGGATATCTGACGACTCCACTAACATTTTCCAAGGTGCCACATTACTCTCAATTTAGTGATATTTCCAAGTTATGGGATCATGGCGCCCTAGGAAAAAGTGTATCCGACTATTGATTTCAAAAGTTTTCAAGGATACTCGCATTACTTTGATGAAAAATGGTTGAACAACTCTCCAAGATTTGGAGGCCTCCCAATTACTCACATTGTATAATTCTTGAAGTATATAAGTGAGATAGAATTGGGAGGGAGAGATGTTATGTTGAAATTATTCATACTTTCTCTACCATCTTTTTTGCAAGATTGGTTTTAGAGTTGTTGTGAAGATAGGGGTATATCATCTTTCGTAGACCTCGTCAGTGGTTTATTGAGTTTGTCAAACTACAATGCCAGACATATGAATATGCCCTTATAAATCTCACAATATCCCTAGAGGACAAAGGATTCACCACTGAGATTGTGGAAGATCTTAGGGATGTGTACCATACTCAATACCAAGAACCCTATAATATAGAAAGAGAGATTTATGAAGAAAATTGTCAACCCCTTGAAGAGGAACAAGATTTCTCCCATGATTCGATAGAATGCAGTAAAGATTTAAATAAAGAAGTGAATTATGAGGATGAAGCACTAGTATCCGCTCCTCCATCTGATGAAGCTCTCCAAGATCTTCTTTCTCCTCCACAAGAGAAAGAGAATGAGGTGAGTCATTTTCCTTTCTAGTTTTATGATGACACTTTGTTCTATGATTCAGAAGGTGAAGAAGTGAAGGAACCCTTGGAAGCGCTAGATTCTTCATTTTCTAAATATGAAGAGATGAGTCTTGGGGATGATGTACTGGATCCTCTTCCATTTGATGAAATCATCCAAGCCATTGATGCTCCTCCACAACAAGAAGTGAACATGGTGAGTTGTTTCCCTTTCCAAGATTTTGATGATGCTTTATTTTATGATTTGGAAAGTGAAGAAGTACTTGAGGAGCCCTTGGATGCATTAAATCCTTCATGTTATGACAAAGGTAATGACACAGTTGATACTATTGATGATTTCATACATGTTGGAAGACGTAAGTGGGATGTGATTGTTAGAATTTTAGTGAGCTACGTCTCAAGTGTCTTCTTTAAATTTTCTTTTTAATCATTACTTGAACCATAACTACTTCAATAAACCAAGATCACAAGAAGAATAACCATGCACAAGAACACAAGAAGTATCTTGAGAAACCCTTCTCAACAAGGGAAGAAAACCCAACCAATCCTTTTCTATATTTCTCAAGAGAAATACCTCCCACTTCATCATCAAACCTAGCACACAACAGGGTGCTGCAATTCTCATAATTTCAGACCACAACTTCTGAAATCATGAGATGGCACAATGTTTAGTGTGCTTCCTCAATGGGGATTCACCTTTATTTATATAAGACTTGTCACATCAAATGATGTGTCTATTGGCACAATAGGGCTGACCTCAATAACTCAAAATATAATTAATAATTTCCATATTAATTATCTTTTATATTAATGATCTTTTACATTAATTATTAATTACATTAAGGTGGAGCCGACATGTACCCTTTACATTACAATTAGGGTTACAGGCAGGTCTGACTCTTGAACGATATAGAAAGGAATCTTATACACCCACTAGTGCTCATCCACTAGGGGCACATCCATAGGAAGGTCCATATCTCTGTCTCACTGCATTATACAGAAGAACCAGTTCTTCACACATTCACCTGTGCTCATCCACAGGCACGTCCACTCAACATATATTTTTTTCCCTCTGTCTCACATAGGAGAATCATATGGAGTTCATCATCAACTCTGTTTCTCAGAGGAGGATAACACATCATCTTCATTTCTGTTCTCATGACGATGCACCCAACACTTTGGGATTTTACACGTTCACTTTGTGCTCTGCCACAGGCACGTCTAACTCAGCATATTTCCTTTTCCCACTGGAGAATCATCTATATTTCTTCTCAACTCTCTGAATGGAGGAGGTCATCTCTACATTCCAGCTCTGTCTCAGATAGGAACCACGTACCCTTCTTAGGGGCTTTCTCTCAGTTTGTAAGCTGGAGAAAAACTCACATAACTGCAATGATCCACATCTCACAGGTTTGTAATATGGAGAATGTCTCACATAGCTGCAGTCATCAATACTCCCTCTCATCTAGGGAGGCATTCTTCATCATGCCAAGTCTCACACGGATGTACCTTGAACTTTGTCTTCGCTGGAGTCATAAACACTCCCTCTCAACTAGAGAGGCATTCTTCACCGAGTTAATTTAGTGAAGGTGTATGTAATCTGCTCATGCGTAGGAAGGTACTACATGTGTACTATTTTCATCTGCATCATATCTCTGATATAAATATATTTCATACCTTTGTGTTTCGATCCATAAAGAAACACTAGGTTCTCAAAGAGATTTACACACAGATCTTTATCATCATAGGATCCATCTCATGGTTAAGTAAATATGTCAAAAGCTTGTGAAGCCATATGGATTCTCACATTTGATGCTATATACTCTGCTTCTGTGGTAATCAAGGCCATAGAGTTTTGTTTCCTGCTGCATCAGGAAATTATGGCAAAATTCACGGTAAGAGAAAAACCAGATGTGCTCTGCTGGTCCACGATACTCTCTCCTCAATCTGTATCAACATATCCTGCAAACTCAAGTTCACATTGAAGGCATATCTCATGCCATATCCAACTGTGCCTCATATATATCTAAATACATGATTTACTGTTATCTAGTGAGCCTGTCTCAGCTGACTCATGTCTTGACTAAGTACATTCACTGCATAGCATGAATTTGATCTGGTGTTAACCAGATACATCAATGATCCAATCAGTCGTGGATCAATATCGTCTCAATCATCATTATTCATTTTCTTCAAATCCATCACGGTGGTTTTTCATTATGTCATACTAAAGTTCTTTAATATTTCCACTGTATATTTTCCTTGACTCGGGAAACTCTTATCGATCCTCTGTCATACTTTTTTTCCAAGAAGTAGTGCATCATACTCATATCCTTCATCTCTAAATCAGAAGTCAAAGCTTACTTGTATCCAATCAACAAGACTTCCTGAATAAGTTATCAAAAGAAGGTTCTCATCACTAATACTGTAATAGTAGTTTTGGATCAACAATACTCTTTTTGGAAACCAAACTCATCAAGAATGCATCTATCTTATGTGGTTTCCAATTCTTGGATGATAGTACAGATGGAAGTGTATTGAATTACTGGATCAATATATCTCATCATAGTTTTAATCCCTCTGCTTGTGAGAATCCTTTGACTATAAGTCTCGTTTTATATTTTTTGATACTTCCATCGGCTGCATGTCTTTCTACCTCTTGAAGAGTTTGTCAATCCTAGACACGTATTTTATAGCTTACTACAAGGTTCCTGGGAATACCAACTGGAGCAACTGGATCAACATGTTAATGGTTATCTCCCTCTAAACTGCTAAGGGGGAGAAAGTATTTGTCTTTTCCTTCTTCTCAAATAACTTTGACTCATTCTTGAGTCAAGTGACTCCTTCTAAAATCTTGAAGGAGTGACATCTTCCTTTGTTGTTAACCTACTTGTAACAAGAAAACAAACGAAAGGAAACAAGACAAGAATATCTCCTAGAGGAGATTTATGAGTACATCTTCTAGAATCAAAACAATTTTAAGAATTGTTGTCACAACTACAACACCTACTTGTAATGTAGCATGATAATCTAAAAGCAATCAAACATGGGGTCTTTACTTCTAGTGTGTTATTCTTCTGAATGCACTGAGACTTCTCTGGGTCCATGATTTTCACCAGGGGTTTCTTCCTCCTGCAAATACCCTTATAACAATGATGCAAATGACATATATATACAAGTGCATACCTGAGGGTGCTGATATGATTTATCCAATGGCACTTGGATGATTTTTGTCCTCTGTCATCTTTATGAGGAAGGTAGTCATAGTGTCACATTTTTGTATTACACAAAATAGGTCTTCTTTTGAAGCCTTGTCTTCTAGGAACTTGAAGTTGCTTGATTCATCAAGCTTATCTTCCATCATAATCCTGGTACTGCACATGGAATCCACTTTTCTTGTATTCCACATAAAGTGACTTGAAAACTGGTCCACATATGCTTTGGTAGCAACATAGACAATGTAGAGAGGACTAGAAGAAATTAGTATGGCACCAGAGCCAATGTTTACGATGGCACTCTTCTTTATTTTCAACATTCCAGGAAGCACATTATGGATTATTCTAGTAGTATTCACTGCTATGAGATTATTGAGAAGTTGGGAATCAACTTTATGAAGTAACATGGCATAGGGGTAGCACACCCCAACATTATTTATCAAAATTCCAATGCCCAATTCATTAATGGCCTCATCTACTCTGCTCATGTCTTCTATAAGATCTCCACTAAAATCCACCACAACAATTTTTACTTGGATTTTGTATTTGGCCTGTATTTCATTTGTAAGGTCTTTAAGCTTGGAAGGATTTATTCCAACCAAGATAAAGTTGATCATGTGGTTGGCTAACTGGATGGAAGATTACCTCCCAATCCTATCTGTGAGGTCTTTCATTATTGGCCATGATCCATACTTGCTCAAATTCTTCCTAGGTCTTAAGAAGGTCACCCATATGCAATTCAGGAATCTACTTGAAGTGGCGAGGATGGTAAGCAAGACCAAGGGCTTGGACGAGGAGGAGAATCATTCTTTATGGACCTGCTTGGTTCAGGAACACCATCAATGGATTTGATTCTTTTAATTCAATTTCAATTCCCCAAGTTTAAGCTCTGCGCTAAATCTGAGGATCCCCTCCAAAAGATCCAACACAGTGAAGAATGCTTGTATAAATACTGAATCCTTGATCCCATTTGATGAAGAATAAGCATTGGAAGAAGAAATGATTTCTGCATTTTTATGGTATAGTCCCATCATGATTTGGTGTGTTTTATTTTAGCTATCTATTCATGCCACTGGAGTTACATATTTAACAGTTTTCTTTGTTGAGAGTTCACACTATCCGGACTATCTAATAAAATCATGTAGCTGATATGCTGAGATTAATATTGTCCTGTAGTTGATATGTTGAGCTTCATGCAGTATAGACTTCCTATTATAGTTATGTAGCTGATATGATGAGCCTATTTAGGCAGCGACTACCTTTTCTAGTAGGACGAGTTGCCAAGGAACAAGTGGCGGTATTTCCCTGTTGTTTTGGAAGCTTGAACATGTTACAGTTTTAGGCCTACAGTCATTTTAAGGAGGGTTACCACAATTTTGAAGAAGGATCATCCTTATTTCTTCATTCTTTAGAAGATATGTCCCTTCTCCTAGGCTCTAACCTATTTTCCCATATGTTAAGGCAACTGATCAAGTGTTGAATTCTCCACAGGAAGGAGGTCCGACCCTTCTTCATCTACCATAGATTTTCCAAGAGGGGTCCAACCTCATCAACTACTTACACCTACAATAGACCGTTCCTTCAATTTTTAGTGTGCAATAGCTTTCTTCAAGCCCGCTCTGGTACCATGTTAGAATTTTAGTGAGTTATGGGTCAAGTGTCTTCTTTAAAAATTTTGTTTAACCATAACTACTTCAGTAAACCAAGATCACAAGAAGAATATCCATGCACAAGAACACAAGAAGTATCCTTGGAAACCCTTCTCAACAAGGGAAGAAAACCCAACCAATCCTTTGTTATATTTCTCAAGAGAAAGACCTCCCACTTCATCATCAAACCTAGCACACAAGAGGGTGTTGCAATTCTCATAATTTCATACCACAACTTATGAAATCATGAGATGACACAATGTTTAGTGTGTTTCCTCAATGGGGATTCACCTTTATTTATATAAGACTTGTCACATCAAATGATGTGTCTATTGGCACAATAGGGCCGACATCAATAACTCAAAACATAATTAATAAGTTCCATATTAATTATCTGTTATATTAATTATCTTTTACATTAATTATTAATTAAATTAAGGTGGGGCCGACCTGCACCCTTTACATTACAATTAGGGTTACAGGCAGGTTTGACTCTTGAACAATATAGAAAGGGATCTTATACACCCACTAGTGCTCATCCACTAGGGAAACATCCATAGCAATGCCCATATCTCTAGCTCACTACATTATACAGAAGAACTAGTTCTTCACACATTCACCTGTGCTCATCCACAGGACCGTCCACTCAACAGATATTCTTTCCCTCTGTCTCACATAGGAGAATCATCTGGAGTTTCTCGTCAAATATGTTTCTCATAGGAGACTAATATATCATCTTCATTTCTTTTCTCATGACGATGCACCCACCACTTTGGTATTTCACATGTTCACCTTGTGCTCAGCCACATGCACGTCTAACTCAGCAGATCGCCTTTTCCCACTGGAGAAGCATCTGGAGTTCTTATCAACTCTCTGAATGGAGAATGTCATCTCTACATTCCAACTCCGTCTCATATAGGAACCACATACCCTTGTTATCATCTTTCTCTCAAGTTTGTAAGCTGGAGAAAGACTCACACAGCTGCAATGATCCACATCTCACAGGTTTGTAAGTTGGAGAATGTCTCACATAGCTACAATCATCAACAATGATTGTTTCTAATGTGGATCCCATTTATGATATGGAAGGATATGTTCTAATTTTTCCTTTACAACTATCATATGAGGTTACTAATTATTATGACATTTGGCAACAAGGAAATGAAATAGTTACAGACATCTCCAAGGGTGACCTAGTTCTATTTTCTCCTGATGATTTTCGGTCATACCTTGAAGATTTTGATGAGTATTCATTTGAGCACTTGTATTTATTCTATGAAGGAGATTATCAACCACCGTTGTACTCAGATATTGTTAGAGGTGAATACGTTACTTGCCAAAGGCATGGTACTTTTGACAAGATTCTCCAACCCCCTCAGATTACTTTACCTCGCTATGTCACTACGGGTGTAGTTGGGAAACATGTCCCTTGTCTTGAATTTTCTCCAGGGAAAAGCCTACGTTTAGAATTCAAGGGTAGGTTAAATACCTTAAGAAGAAGTTTATTATCTCAGTCTTTCAACCTTCCCTTAAGAAATTGTCAATCATCCTCTAAGTTCTTATTGGTCCCTTCCCAAACCTTAGGATGTGAATATGTCCAAGGTATCCAACCTTCAGACTCTTTGAGTTGGTCTTTTGAACCTTTGATTTTTCACGATCCCTTTTTGGGATGGATTGAGCACTTTCGTAAGAGTGTGAATTGGCATAATTTTGTCCCTCCCACCCACCTCCATGAGATAGATTTTATGATTTCCTATGATACCATACATTTTCTAACTCATTTGTTTTTGTATCTGGCGGAATCGACAACTGGGCAGTCTCGTACTCGCGTGACACGGGGTCTATTCCGACCGCTACCACTATAACCTCCAAGTTCCATACGTATGCCTGTTCCACAGGGACGGGTAAGTCGGGGGGTTATGAACTCAGAACCTTATCAAACATAACACTTCATATCATGGCACTTGCCAAATAAGCTGCCCCCAGGGGCTTCATTTTCTAACTCATGTTATTTATGTGATGGACTTATCATTGTTTTGGTTTATGATGAAGCATAGAGGCAGGTATTATGAGATATTGCTAGGATGGTTTCACTGGTTATTTGACTACACCTAGCATTCAACCAACAGGTAAGAAGAGGTAAGTAGGCATTTTCATCCATTGTATATACCATTTGCATATCTTGCTAGTGTAGTGTAGTTTCATTCTATTCTTTCATTTTGTATATATGGATGCTTATTTTTATATATCATATATGAGCGAAGGGTGATATCACCACCCCAAAAGATTATTAATTATTTTTGTTGAGATCTAGCAGATTACAAGTCATGCCAGAGATGTTGAGGTTCTCATGCACTCTATGATGAACACATGTCCCTACATTGGATCCAGATGTTATCCCCTATAATAGGGATAAATAAGAATATTATGTCTTGAGGCCCACAAGTCCTAGACATGGAGTACCGAGAGCCATATGTCTTGAGCTTCTCCCCGGAGGGCCCATATTTTATTTAGTGCATCCTATCTATCAGCAACAACATCATCCATCCCATCAGCCTGATCCTGAAGTAGCAGTGGGTATTTCTCCATGAGGTAATGAGTCTGGGTTTCATGGTATGTGTCACTATTATTTTTGAAGCATTTGAATATGTTGCACTGAACTCTCCTTTATTTCATAAAATTTTCTTGGAAACTATGCTCTTTAACTTGTTCATACCTAGGAGGGGTGACAGAGTTCCATAGTAAGTTGGTTCCCTTAGGGATGAGTTGCCACTAGGTGGGTCTATTAAAGGTCATCTTCCATTCCTCCCATGCTTACCACTTTTTATCATTGTCCATCTCATCTTACCCTATCTTGGTTTAGGCATTGGGTTTTCCAAACTAGTAAGGGTTGTACCTTTCCTTGTGGAAAGAAGGGGCTAAAGGACCAGAGGGTAAAAGTAGCTGGAAAAATTTAAAATCCAAAATGAAACCTTGAGATGCTTCTCCTAGGGATTCTCGAGAAAGCAATAAATGATATCTCAGTAAGAAAAGCGGACTCATAAAATAAAATAAAACTCAAGATCTAGTTGATGGATAGGAGCTCTCATAATGAGCCAACCTATTAGGTCCATGGGCATGTAGCGGTATGACACTACCATCTATCTGGTCACCAAACCAGGGTAGTATCTCTTGGTGGCATAGCCAAGAGAAAGGGGGTCTCATCATGATCCAACCTTCTCATTTCTGTGAAGTGCTTGTTCGTAACGTTGTCACCACTGGTCACCACGCCAGAACAATGTCCCCCAACTATTCTCTTGAAAAGAAAAATAAATAAGACAAATAATAAAAGGAATTGAATGGGCTAGGAAACAATGGCATCCGTGACAAGGTGCAACTCTCCCTCTACAGAGGAATCCACATGTAAGACCTACATTTCCCTGTTATCACTGCACCCCTTGCCCAAACATTCCCTACACCAACTCATACACTTACATAAACTAGATTGGTCTTCACCTGGGAAATGTTAATGTTTATGCCATTATTATAGTTCTTTGCATTTCAATAGATAAGAGCATAATACGAACAAGATCACTGAGAAATACACATTCACAAGAGACACAGCATTTATCCTGGGAAACCCTCTAGGGGAAGAAAACCCAACAA
>ML809977.1:10468-38514 GCA_009831015.1 Picea engelmannii | reverse complement strand
TAGGGTTTCTTCCTTCCTCCTTTTGTATGAGTAGCTAGGGCTTGATCATCGTCCCTTGCTAGTAGTGCTTCACGGTTGGCTACCCTTGTCTCTTCTTGGGTGCATTCTTCCCATAGGATTTCAAACTGTAGTTTCTCCTTTCTACCACATACTGACTAGATGAAGGCATCCCAAGGTCTTGCGAGACCATTTAGGGCGGTTATTACAAATTCCTCTTCGTCGATGGTATCTCCAATCACTTTCAACTGTTTTTTTATTTCGGAGATTCGGGAGAAATATTCTTGAATCATTTCTCCTTTCTGCATCTTGGTATTCTTCAACTGAGTTCTGAGATTCATCTTTCGATTGATTTTCTTTCCTTCATATAGTTTTCTTAGAGCATTAAACATCTCCTTCAGGGTTTTCTTTGACAATACATACGGGATCAGGTGGTCTTTGATTGAATCTGCAATTATTCTCTGAGCCCTGATTGAGTCCTTCTGATGCTTCTCTTTCTCTACGACATCTTCAAGTTCCTCCACTTCTTCTTTGATAAATCTTGATAGGTCATTGTCTGCAAGGATCAGACCGTTCCTATACTTCCACGCACGGAAGTTGTCTATGCCTTCTAGTTTCTCAACAAGCTTTGTGCTTGCAGACATCTTGTACTTTCGGCAACAAAAATAACCAAAAATTGAAAGTGCTCGAAATCAAGTTTTGACCTTACCAGGAGGTGCGCTTGGCTGAGGCGAGTAGCCTGGTGTCCTTAGATCTGAGAAAATCCAAATTTTACCCCATCAAATCGGATCTGCGAATTTCTGGACTGATGCTTCTGGTACTTCTGGTACTCTGGTACTTCTGGTACTTCTAGTACTGGTTTTCTGGTACTTCTGGTACTCTGGTTTTCTAGTACTTCTGGTACTCTGGTGAAACTAGGGTTTCACTTTCCGGGAGATCTAGCCACTAAAAAGGTGCGCTCTAGGTGCCAAATTGATCCTTGGGGGAGGGCGCAACTTTCTAGGAGGTTAGGCAGCTGAAAATACTCACTTTTGCAAAATCCTAATTTTTGGGTACGGTAATAGTGACATTTTTCTTCTTGCAAATAATGCTTTCTTCAAGTTGGCTCTGATACCATGTTAATGTTTATGCCATTATTATAGTTCTTTGCATTTCAATAGATAAGAGCCTAATAAGAACAAGATCACTGAGAAATACACATTCACAAGAGACACCACATTTATCCTGGGAAACCCTCTAGGGGAAGAAAACCCAGCAAAAACTTCCTTATCATAAATAGCTTATATAATGTTCAAGAGATAAACCAATACAAAAAGTCCTCCCCAAGAGATGCGCCACCCTTCTTCTCCTCTATCCAACTGGTAATTGAAGCTTGCCTCATAAGAGAATGAGGAAGTGAGTTGTGTGTTTGAAGTGAGGTGCTAGCCTCTTATTTATATCAGATTGGCACGTGTGAAAGGTCACAACTGGTAGGGCCAACCTCTCACTCTGGGTGGGTAAACCCACCTTTAATTAATTTTGGGTCTTCCATTATAACTGTTGGGGCCGACTTCTTATTCTGCACTTTGTAATTGTCCGATGACCAATCCAAAAAAGGGGATTTGGTCCTTATACAATTACCGACATGATTAATCCTCAATGGGGATTAATCCAATAACAATAATAATAATAATGACATGATTAGTCCGCAATGGGGATTTAATCCAATAACAAAATAATAATAAGAATTATCTTCGCAGTTACATTATTTCAACAGGAAACACCCCAAACTTGAGGAGGATTAGCCCAATAGGACATCCCGAGACCCTCTCCAAACCTAGCATGTTAAACTGCATAACGTCTTTGAGCATTTGTTTGGGTAAAGGGGGGTTTGATGCACATGTTTGAGTAATTTGATTATTGTATGCGATTGACATTGCTATGATCCATGTGAATTATGAGCCCATGGATGGTGTACTTTTTGTTGTTGCAGGACCATGCTCGGTGGACATGTACATATGGGGAGATGATTAGCTCAGACCTCCATGTGGCTATAATCCCACCAGATGGATGTTGTGACCCCAACCAAGGGCAGAGAGACACCAAAGGATGGCACCAAGAAATAAGAAGAATGTTTCCCCCGAGACACTCTGGCAGGCCTAGACCCAAGGGGGTCTTTCCATTCTACCATGACGTTGGCCCTTGAAGGCCCCTGACGTCATCATATTGACCCTTGACGTCATTAGTTAGGGTTTGGCATGAGGATGGTTTGGTGCTAGTTAGCACGTGTGGCATCTTCTGAGGCCTTTTGAGGCCTAACATTTCACTTTTGAGGCCTAGCATTCCATGATGGAGCCTAACATCACCGTAAGAGGGGCATGACGTCATCCCTAAAGTGAAATTAGCATTTAATTATTGAATTTATGTAAAAACTAGATTTTTGATGTAATTTGGCCATGTCAACCTTTATGACCTAAAAAAAAATTAAAGGTCACTGATATTGTATAAATAAGAGATACAACTCTTGTATTTTTTCATCATTCATTCATCAGTCAAGTAGAGTTCTAAATTTCGGCCTCCCTTAACTGTATTTGGTTGAAACTAGTGGTGCACACTTCTTGAAGGAGGCAATTTTTGGTGCATTTTGGCTATTTTCTTGTGGAGGATCTTCAACTAGGTTGATTTTCTAGATTATTCTTGGTGAAATAAGTGGAAAATATGCATTTATTTATTGTGAATGAATGCTTATGGTTATTTTTACTTGTTTCATGTCTAAGATTAAGAAATTGCTAGCTTGAAAGACATATGTTACTATCTTTTTTCCCTATAATCTTCCATGTGTTAAAATCTCTTGAAAGGAACCTAATTTGGAGTAGATACTAGAGCCCTACCATTGTAGCACTCTAGTAACCCTACTTCCATTTCCCAATTGAATATTTTATTACATTTTGTTCAAGGAAAGATAAAATCACTATGGGCCTAACCTTTGTTACTTTCTAGCAATTTTCTCTTGGAAGTGGATTTTTGAGGCCTTGGGATACCAACACCTCTCTTATCCTCTCCACCCCTTTAACATCCCATTATCATTGCTATATTTCCTTTAATAATTTGTTGCTTCCATTAGTGACTCCATTTACCCTAGAAAGGCACTAGACTACCTTTTATAAGTGGTGATTGATAAAACAAACACTTATACTCTTATCCTTGAACTCTTTACTAACATTTTCTAACCCTAAATTAGACTAACTTGTAAGCTAACTTGATTTTGTATCAAAACATTTCTACAACCATATAAAGTACATTAATCTGGCCCGTTTAACTACATAACTCACACTAGAACCAATCCAAATTCAATTGTAATAATTGCTAGTGAATCTACTAGGTAAGTGCTAGTTGTGTGTATGGTTTTCTTGCACTTTTGACCATTTAAACTTTATGTTATTACAAAAGATAGCTACAGCCATCTAACTGCATCAAAATCTCTACAAAAGTGATATTAATAGCTAGCTAAACATTGCCAACTTTGCTTGTGAAAATTTACTATCAATTTGCCTAGTCAAAGTCACTTTTTATTGTCTTTTTCAAGCAATTTCAAGGCTTGAATCTTGTGGATGTTATAAGATATTAATTGATGTTATAAAATGATGCATTGCTGCAAATTCATAATCAAATAGCTTATTTTATGAAGTTTTATTGTCTTATGAAGTACTAACGATCATCCGGTACTTGGAAAGTGCCTCGTTTTCCTTGTTGTCTTGTTCTGGGTGGGTACACAATATTATCCATTTGCTTCATCCTTAAGACATAAAAGAAACCTTTGATTTGAGAGATCGTGTGAGAGGGGAAGGATTTCCTTGTAACTATTTTCCTTAACCTTCTCAAACCCCCCAGGTCACCAGGGACGTTTTCAAGGATACCCACATTACTTTGATGCAAAATGGTTGAAAAACTCTCCAAGATTCGTAGGCTTCCAAATTACTCTAATTGTAGAATTCTTGAAGTATATAAGTGAGCTAGAATTGGGAGGGGAAGATGTTCTAGTAAAATTATTCATACTTTCTCTTCCATCTTTTTTGCAAGATTGGTTTAAGAGTTGTTGTGAAGATAGGGGTATATCATCTTTCATATGCCTCGTCAATAGGTTTATTGAGTTTGTCAAAACCACAATGCCAGACATATGAAGATGCCCTTAAAAATCTCACAGTAGCCCTAGAAGACGAAGGATTCACCATTGAGATTGTGGAAGATCTTAGGGATGTGTACCATACGCAATACCAATAACCCTCTGATATAGAAGGAGATATTTATGAAGAAAATTGTCAACCGCTTGAAGAGGAACAAGATTTATCCCATGATTCGATAGAATGCAGCAAAGATTTAATAAAAGAAGTGAATTATGAGGATGAATCACTAGTGTCTTCTCCTCTGTCTGATGAAGCTCTCCAAGATCCTATTTCTCCTACACAAGACAAAGAGAATTAGTTGAGTAGTTTTCCTTTCTAGTTTTTTGATGAAACTTTGTTCTATGATTCAGAAGGTGAAGAAGTGAAGGAACCCTTGGAAGAGCTATATTCTTCATTTTCTAAAGATGAAGAGATGAGTCTTGGGGATGATGTACTGGATCCTCTTCCATTTGATGAAATCATCCAAGCCATTAATGCTCCTTCACAACAAGAAGTGAATATAGTGAGTTGTTTCCCTTTCTAGGATGTTGATGATGCTTTATTTTATCAATTGGAACGTGAAGAAGTACTCGAGGATCCCTTGGATGCATTAAATCCTTCATGTTATGATAAAGGTAATGACATGGTTGATAATATTGATGAGTTCATACATGTTGGAAGATGTAAGTGCGATGTGATTGGTTCTAATGAGGATACCATTTATGATATGGAATGACATGTTCGAATGTTTCCTTTACAACTATCATATGAGGTTACTAATGATTCTGAAATTTGGCAATAAGGAAATGAAATAGTTACAGACATCTCCAAGGGTGACCTAGTTCTATTTTCTCCTGATGATTTATGGTCATACCTTGAATATTTTGATGAGTATTCATTTGAGCACTTGGATTTATTCTATGAATAACATTATCAACCACCGTTGTGCTCGGATCTTGTTAGAGGTGAATACATTGCTTTCCCAAGGCATGGTACTTGTGACAAGGTTCTCCAACCCCCTTCGATTACTTTACCTCCCTATGTCACTAAGGGTATAGTTGGGAAACATGTCCCTTGTCTTGAAATTTATCTAGGGAAAAAGCCTACATTTAGAATTCAAGGGTGGGTTGAATACCTTAAGAAGAAGTTTATTATCTCAATCTTTCAGCCTTCCCTTAAGAAATTGTCAATCATCCTCTAGGTTCTTATTGGTTCCTTCCGAGACCTCGGGATATGAATATGTCCAAGGTAGGAAACCTTCAGACTCTTTGTGTCGATCTTTTGAACCTTTGATTTTTCACGATCCCTTTCTGAGATGGATTGAGCACTTTCCTAAGAGTGTGAATTGGCATAATTGTTTCCCTCCCACCTGCCTCCATGAGCTAGACTTTACAATTTCCGATGATACAATACATTTTCTAACTCATTTTTCTTTGTGTCTGGCAGAATCGACAACTGGGCGGTCTTGTAATCACGTAACACGCGGTCGATTCCGACCGCTACCACTATAACCTCCAGGTGCCATATGTATGCCTATTCCGCAGGGACGGGTAAGTTGGGGGGATATGAACTCAGAACATCATTAAACATAACACTTCATATCATGGGACTTGCTAATTGAGCTGCCCCCAGGGGCTTCATTTTCTAACTCATGTTATTTATGTGTTGAACTTATCATTGTTTTGGTTTATGATGAAGCATAGAGGAAGGTATTATGAGATATTGCTAGGATGGTTTCACTGGTTATTTGACTACACCTATCATTCAACCAACAGGTAAGTAGAGGTAAGTAGGCATTTGCATCCATTGTATATACCATTTGCATATCTTTCTAGTGTAGTGTAGTTTCATTCTATTATTTCATTTTGTATATATGCATGATTATTTTTATATATCATATATGAGTGAGGGGTGATATCACCACCCCAAAAGATTATTAATTATTTTTGTTGAGATCTAGCAGATTACAGGTCATGCCAGAGATTTTGATGTTCTCATGCGCTCTACGATGAGCACATGTCCCCGAGTTAGATCTAGATGTTATCCCCTATCCTAGGGATAATTAAGGATATTATGTCTCGAGGCCCACAGGTCCTAGACATGGAGTACCGAGAGACATATTTCTTGAGCTTCTCCCCGAAGGGCCCATATTTTCTTCAATGCATCCGATCTATCAGCAACAACATCATCCATCCCTTTGGCCTGATCCTATAGTAGTAGTGGATCTTGCTCCATGAGGTAATGAGTCTAGATATCATGGTATGTGTCACTCTGATTTTCGAAGCACTTGAATATGTTGCACTGAACTCTCCTTTATTTCATAACATTTACTTGGAAATTTTTCTCTTTAACTTGTTCATACCTGGGGGGGGGTGACAGAGTGCTCTAGTAAGTTGGTTCCCTTAGGGATGAGTTTCCACTAGGTGGGTGTATGAAAGGTCATCGTCCATTCCTCCCATACTTACCATTTTTTATCATTGTCTCTCTCATCTTCCCCTATTGTGATTCGGGCATTGGGTTTGCCAAACTACTAAGGTTTGTACCTTGCCTTGTGGGAAGAAGGGGCTAAAGGCCTAGAGGGTAAAAGTAGCTGGAAAAAGTTAAAATCCAAAATGAAACCTTGAGATTCTTCGCCAAGGGATTCCCGAGAAAGAAATAAATGGCTTCTCAGTAAGAAAAGGGTACCCGTAAAATAAAATAAAACTCAAGATCTAGTTGGTGGATAGGAGGTCTCGTCATGAGTCGACCTATTAGGTCCATGTGCATGTAGCGATACGAAACTACCATCTATCTGGTCACCAAACCAGGGTAGTGGCTCTTGGTGGCATAGCCAACATAAAGGGGGTCTCATCACGAGCCAACCTTCTCATTTCCGTGAAGTTCTTGTGGGTAACATTGTCACCACTGGTCACCATGCTAGGACAATGTCCCCCAACAATTCTCTTTAAAAGAAAAAGAAATAAGACAAAGAGTAAAAGGGATTTAATGGGAAAGGAAACAATGGCATCCATGACAAGGTGCAACTCACCCTCTACAAAGGCCCCCACAGGTAAGACCTACATTTCCTTGTTATCACTGCACCTATTTCCCAAACATTCCCTACACCATCTCATACACTTTCATGACCTAGATTGGTCTTCACCTGGGAAGCACCCCAAACTTGAGGAGGATTAGCCCAACAGGACATCATGAGACCTTGTCCAAACCTGGCTTGTTAAAATGAATAACGTCTTTGAGCATTTGTTTGGGTAAAGGGGAGTTTGATGCACAAGTTTGGGTAATTTTATTATTGGATGTGATTGACATTGCTATGATCCATGTGACTTATGAGCCCATGGAGGGCATACTTTTTTTGTTGTAGGACTATGCCCGATGGATAGGTACATATGGGGAGATGATTAGCTCGGACCTCCATGGGCCTAAAATCCCACCAGATGGATGTTGTGACCCCAACCAAGGGCAGAGAGACACCAGAGGATGGCACCAAGAAAGAAGAAGAATGTTTCCCCCGAGACACTCTAGCAGGCCTATACCCATGGGGGTCTTTCCCTTCTACCATGATGTTGGCCCTTGAAGTCCCATGACGTCATCGTATTGACCCTTGACATCATCAGTTAGGGTTTGGCATGAGGACAATTTGATACTAGTTGGTATGTGTGGCAGCTTCTGAGGCCTTTTGAGGCCTAACGTTTCACTTTTGAGGCCTAGCATTCCATGATGGGGCCTAATGTCACCCTAAGAGGGGCATGAGGTCATCCCTAAAGTGAAATTAGGTTTAATTATTGAATTTATGTAAAAACTGGATTTTTGATGTAATTTGGCCATGTGGGCCTTTTATGACCTAAAAAACAATTAAAGGTCATTGATATTGTATAAATAAGAGATAAAACTCTTGTATTTTTTCATCATTCATTCATCACTCAAGTAGAGGTCTAAAATTCGGCCTCCCTTAAGTGTATTTGGCTGCAACTAGTGGTGCGCACTTCTTGAAGGAGGCAATTGTTGGTTTATTTTGGCTATTTTCTTGTGGAGGATCTTCAACTAGAGTGATTTTCTAGATCATTCTTGGTGAAGTGGAAAATCTTCATTTCTTTATTGTGAATGAATGCTTATGGTTATTTTTACTTGTTCCATGTCTAAGATTATAAAATTTCTAGCTTGAAATCCTTGGGGAAAGACATATGTTACTATCTTTTCTCCCTATAATCTTCCATGTGTTAAAATCTCTTGAAAGGAACCTAATTTGGAGTATATACTAGAGCCCTACCATTGTAGCACTCTAGTAACCCTACTTCCATTGCCCAATTGCATATTTTATTACATTTTGTTCAAGGAAAGAGAAAATCACTATGGGCCTAACCCTTGTTACTTTCTAGCAATTTTCTATTGGAAGTGGATTTTCGAGGCCTTGGGATACCAACACCTCTCTTATCCTCTCCACCCCTTTAACATCTCATTATCATTTCTATCTTTCCTTTAATAATTTGTTGCTACCATTAGTGACTCCATTTACCCTAGAAAGGCACTAGACTACCATTTATAAGTGGTGTTTGATCAAACAAACACTTATACTCTTATGCTTGAACTCTTTACTAACATTTTTTAACCCTAAATTAGACTAACTCCTAAGATAACTTAATGTTTTAGAAAAACATTGCTACAGCCATATAAACATACATTAATTTGGCACATTTACCTACATAACTCACATTAGAACCAATCAAAATTCAATTGTGATAATTGCTAGTGAATCTACTAGGTAAGTGCTAGTTTTGTGTATGGTTTTCTTTCACTTTTGACCATTTAAACTTGTTGTTGTTACAAAAGATAGCTACAACCATCTAACTTCAGCAAAATATCTTCAAAAGTGACATTAAAATAAATCTAAACATTGCCAACTTTGCTTGTAACAATTTACTATCAATTTTCCTAGTCAAAGTCACTTTTTATTGTCTTTTTCAAGCAATTTCAAGGCTTGAATCTTGTGGATGTTATAAGATATTAATTGATGTTATAAACTGATTCATTGTTGCAAATTCATAATCTGCTATCATATTTTATGAAGGTTTATTGTCTTATGAAGTACTAACGATCAACTAGTACTTAGAAGGTGCCCCGTTTGCCTTGTTGTCTTGTTTTGGGAAGGTACACAATATATCCATTTTATTCATCCTTAAGACATAAAATAAACCTTTGATTTGAGTGATCTATGAGAGGGGAAGGATTTCCTTGTGACTATTTTCCTTAGCCTTCTCAAACCCCCCAGGTCATCGGGGACGTCTCCCCTAGGGTAGTCTTGACATACTCCTAAATAAAAAGGGATCTCCTATTAAGGTGATAGTGATAGGTTATTCCCAGTTACGCCAATTCTGTACCCACTTGCCTTGGGATTTTGGGAAAGTTAAAATTGTGTGATAAAGAACATGATGTATGGTATTCCGACATCATATACTACTTGAATAACCTTTCATGCCCCAACTACTTGGTTGATTATAAGAGGAGATCCTTGGGATTGAAATCCATGAAGTATTGTTTGAATCAAAATGGTCTGGATTGGAAGAACCATGATGGAATTATCCTTAGATGTCTGAAAAAAGATGAATCTGATAGACTGGTTAAGGAATTCCATTCAAAGTATTTCATAGGTCATTTTTCTTCCTGCACAATTGCTCATAATATTTTGAGAGCTAGTTATTATTAGCCTACAATTTTCACCAATACTCATCGATATGTCTGGTCTTGCCAACCTTTCCAATTCTTCTCAGGAAAGCAATGATTGCCTTCTTTTCCTTTGAAACTAGTAGTTGTTGAAGCACCTTTCCAACAATGGGGTCTAGACTTCATTGGTGAGTTTAAGGATAACTCCAACAATGGATATCTTTGGGTGTTGAATGCTATAGATTATTTCATTAGGTGGGTAGAATCTAGCCCAATGAAAAAGGAAACAAAGGAAGTCATGAAAAGTTTTCTTGAAGATAGAATAATAACAAGGTTCAGTGCCCCTTCCAAAATCACCACTGATAACGCAAAGGCCTTCAAATCCCTTTTTTTATCCAATTTCTTCTTTAAGTATAGAATCATCTTATCTCACTCATCCAAATACTATCCCCAAGGAAATGGATTGGTTGAATCTAGCAACAAGAATTTAATGAACATTGTCAAGAAGATTGTAGGAGAAAACAAAAAGGCTTGGGATAACAAGATCAAGTACAATTTATGGGCATATTGTATCACAAATAAGGAATCAACAAGAAAACCCCCATTCGAACTTGTATATGGATTGGAAGCCAAACTTACCATCAACCTCCAGATCCCTACCCTCCAATTTTCACTGTTGGGTGCCAATTTTTCCCCTCTCACCAGGCCCATTCATCTCCATTTTAATCTTAAAATCCTCTATCTTTTCCCACTTCCATATGACTAATGCCATAATGATTACAAAAAAGGTAATACGTTTTCTTTTTGTAATAAACTCTTAGTTTTTCTTGTAAATAGTATTAAAAGCTATTTTCGCAACAAATTGTCGACAATTCACCTATTACAGGAATTAACCATGGTGTATGAGTTATTACAGGAATCGAAGGTTGGCATACTTCCACTCATTCATTGAAATCATGGGATAGTAAATTACCTATTTTTCCATCTTCATAGCATTTGGAACCCAATGGTCAATGAGTGGTCAAACTCGACAAACAATTACAGGAAATTCGCGGGAATCAACTACAAATCTGCAAGTTTGTTCACGAAATCTAGATCTGAACACCCATGAGCGAGGAATCTTGCTCAACCAACGACCATATTGAGGATTCAACCCATATGATCAAATCTTATTCTATATGCTAAAAAGGAGATCTAAGCTACATTTTCTATAATTAGTTTGAAAAACAAAGTGTATGTGGAAGCATTGTAATTTCTTCATGAATGTATAAAAACTAGAGGCAGGGGATATATTGGGGTTGATGAGAATGTTGATATTATCATCCAAGACATATGGTAACTGTTGATTGGAATTGATGTTTAATACAATGAAGTTATGAGTTTAATCCATGTGTTAAATTCTTTACACAACCCGAGTTTGTCTAAGCAACATATCCCAGGAGGCCCCCCTAGTATGTGTTGTAGTTTTTTTAATAGTTGTTATAGAATTACTTTTTCTTAATTGTCTTCATCTTTTGTAGATTTATATAAATTGTCATAATTTCCTGTAGATTCATGTTTCCTATCATAATTTCATGTAAGAATTTTCCTTTTAAATAGTTTACAGGCAGTGCTACTCTGAGTATGGTGATTAATAATTGTTTCAGATATTGATGTTAAAGACAATCAGGTAATTGAATGATCTTTCATCTGTTGTGCCATACCAAAAATTATCACATAAATATATTCAGAGTTTAAACTAAGTTTGTAATTCTTTTTTCTTTTCTTATTGGCACATTTCTTTATTGCATTGAATAGAATAGTTTATTTTTCAATCAGACTTTTAACTCACATTTAGAAGTACCCTTTTCTTATCTTTGATCTTAGTTTACTGAAACAAAGTGTGTTTACAAGTAAGCACACAAAATGTTTACATGTGATCTGAGTCCCTACCAATTGACAATCAAATTTGAGTGATTTTGATCAAAAGAATTTACTTTTGTTCGCGAGTCTGACACTTTATTGTTTGCTTTTTAGTAGAAATATTTACGTAATTTCAAGATCAATTATGTACATATTGTGCATGTGCCTCATAAGTTCACCTACTAGGATTGATAAGAAAATGGTGAGGAATCTATACCACTAGATCATCCCAACATGCACATCAATATATGATCAATGGAGAGGCCTTGAAAGGAACGATTGACCATCTTATAGAAATGGATGAGTCTAGAAGAAATGTTTTAGATCAAATCGAAAGAAAACAAGAGAAGATTAAATGAACATTTGATCATAAAGCAAGATAAAGGGATTTTGAAGATGGTGACCTTGTTCTAGTGTGGGATAGAAGGAAAGAAAATTTGGGAATGCACAAGAAGTTTGATAGTCTATTGATCAAACCTTACCAAATTGAGAGGAAATATGGAACCAATTCCTTCTTTTTGGCCACGTCTGAGGGAGAGAAGCTACCATTACTCATTAATGGGTACCTTCTCAAACCCTATTTCTCGGAAAGAACTTGACCCCTTAGTCCTGCCCTAAGGTAGGTATGTAGGTTACATAGGTCATATTGTTTGCTTGCATTGATTTATTTTCATTTCTTTAATATGCATTCATGTTAGCCTGGTTTGATGTTTATATTATGAAAAAAAAATAAAAAATGATATCTTGGTGCAAATGCAATTTTTCTTCTTTCTCGCATGGTTTTATATCTTCTTTACTTGGTGGATAACAACTTCCTTGTAGTATTGATGTGGCCATGTTAGAATTTTATAGTGATATAGGTTTCAGGTCTTGGAATACCAGAGATGCAGAGGTTTTAATGTATTCTATGGTGAGCACATGTCCCCATGTTGGATCCATATGTTACCCCCCCATGCCTAGGGGTAAATAGAGGAGATCATGTCTCATGGCCCACAATGAAGACAATGATCCTGAAAATGATGATGATCAACATTCCCACTCATGGTATCCCAATAACTCCTCTACAGATGCCTCTTTCACTCTTCATCAACAAAGCTAATCACATCTAATAAAAATAGTCTTTGGGAGATGGTGGCCCAATGCCATCATGGGGTACATTAGTCCTTAGTCATATGAAGTGTTGTGCTTAATATACTAGGGATGAGGATGAGGATCATTGGTTGAATTTGGATAATGAATCATAATCTCAAGAAGTTATGCTTGTTGCCTTGTTTCATCTTGGTGGGCATCATTTGTACTATAGTTTCATGTTGTCACTCCCAAGAAAAAGGGGTATTACTGGGGGGGCCTCACAACCTTCCATACTTAACAATATACTAAACTTTAGTAATGGGTCATGGTCCATTTTCTTATGAGAAGAGGGATATAATGTCTAGGTTGATGCAGCTGCTAGTAAAAAAAGATAAAGAAAGAATATTGTGAAAGAAAGAAAGAAATGGGATAACAAGGACATTTAAAATCCATAGTCCATACTTGAGCTCTACCCTTTTTTCGTTTGCCCCAGCCCTAAAGCAATGAATTCTATTGCTTGAAACGTTATAAATGGGCCTTGCAAATTGATAAAAGGAAGATTAAGGGGTTTGGGAAAATGCAGTGCCTAGAAAGGGGTAACTCAAGAGGAAGCACACCCTCTACAAATGTGCTCATAGAAATGGACCAAATGATTCCATAAGCCATGAAGTAAGCCTAACATGTTTCACTATCACACTTACTCTTGAAGGGTTTCTTTCCTTTCCTATTTCCCTCAAGACATATCCCTCTACTTGGGTCTTTTCTTTCCTTCTTTGGTTGGCCCACCTAATAGGGTCTGATGATGGTCCTCCCATACTTAAACCTGTCAACTTACATAAAGTATTGAGCTAATGTGAAGTTTGAAGGAGATACTTGATGTGAATTGTTTATGTGGCTTCTATGTTAAGTAATGATTTACTTTATATGATCTAAGGACTCTTATACCTTGTAAACATTGGTCTTACTTGATTCTATAACTATGATTGATTTGGGTGCACTTGACATGGTTCTTTGAAGGACGTCCCCTACTTCCACCCATGATGGTGTGCATCTATTTGCAGGATATGGCACGTGTGATGTAGAGCATTGAGTCATTTAATGGATTGAAATACTCAGATGAAGACTCTCACATATTTTGAACTTTGGACAATGGACAAATGGACTTGCATTTGATATATATGGTCACGATAGCACAGATGTGGGAATAAATCCCACAGTTTAGACAATGCACCCACACCTTATTTAGCTACTTGATGAATTACATTGC
Organism: Picea engelmannii; assembly: GCA_009831015.1. NCBI lineage: Eukaryota > Viridiplantae > Streptophyta > Pinopsida > Pinales > Pinaceae > Picea > Picea engelmannii. Next base: position 24,477 of record ML809977.1, on the reverse strand, counting down.
ACTCGGTTTGGCTTGGACACTACTTAGAGAGGTGGTGCATGATCATTCCACCTTGGATGATGGCTCTCTCATCTTGACGTTGGGCTCTTGAATGATGAGATCATGTGCTAGGGTTTGATTGAGATGATGCGGTTCTCTTGCCACTGGGACAACACATGATGATTTGATGTGACATGACACTCTTCCACCTTTCTTCAACCTTAGACAATGACATATAGCCTTTGGTGGCCCTCCACCCATTGGAGGCTTGAAGTCACTACACATGTGACCTTATGATGTATTATTTGCATGATTTATCATTTGTAGAGGTTATTTGAGGGGTCATCCCCACTTGTTATCATGGATTAGTGTCTTTTCACTTTATTATTGTGGATTATAGTGCTTGGTTACCTCATATAAAAGCAGGGAGCGCTCAACTCATTTTTCATCATCACATCTCCTCACACTTGTGGGGACCTATCTTAGAAAAATTTCTCTCTAACTCTCTATATCTCTTGGAGTCTTATGCACACTACTTGGAGTGATTTTGGATGGATGTTTCTCTTGTTGATGGTGGATTCTTTGTGGATTAGGATTTCCTCATGCTAATGTGCCTTGTTTGTAAGTGTTTACTTTGGATGCATGTGGTTTTTCTTGATAGATCTTGGTAATTTTCTCTATTAGAGTGGTAGTTTTGCATGTTATCTTGATATTTCTGAAATCTTGAAACCCTAAGTGGAAAGATTAAGAGTGGTTATTCCCTTCCCTTGTGGTTTTCACCTTGACTTGTTGAAGCATTTAAGATTTTCTCTAAGGGTTAGGAGTGGCCATCCCCTTACATGGGGTCTCTCAAGAACAAGTACCTTTTTAGATGTTTGTGGTCAGCCCTTCCAAAATTTATGTGTAGCCATTCCAAAATTTATGTGTTGGAAGATATGGTTTGCTTGCCACAGGGCCATTTTTAGTCAATCTTTGGATAATCCCAAATCAGTGGCAGCTAAGGCCAAAGGCTTTATGCTGGAATATGTCAATGCTAGAGGAAGAGGAATGTAAAATAAACAAGTACTTGATTAAGAGGAAGAGGCTTGGATCAACCAATTTCCTATATTAAACCAAGACTATAGTGTATTCAAGTGCAACCCACACAATATTACTTCATGGAAAATCTGGATGAGGGATCAAGAGTTCACCGAATGGTGATTAAAAGCACAAGTCGCACAAACTTTTCTTTGATGGAGAATTGAAAGGAAACCTAGGGGTGGTAGGAGTGAGGGGGATTGTGCTTGATCCTAAGCGAAAACAAGAATTATCCCTTTCTTGGAGACTTGGAACTGCAACCAATAACTAGGATGAAACCTATGCTCCACTATAGGGCATTCTCCTTGCAATCAACTCCAATATTGAATCATTAATCATAATTGGGGATTTTAGTGTCATCATTAAATTCTTGGTTCAATAAACAACTTTGAAATACAAGAAGCTAACCGAAATCATTACAAGAATCAATAAGGTAGCTCAATGCCTAGCTAGGGTCAAGCTCTACCATGTGTTAAGGGATCTCAATTCTCACGTCGATTGTCTAGAAAATGTAGCAACCACTCTATTGAAAGGGGTCTTGGTAAAAATGGTGGCCACATTTTTTCATATATCCCCTATTGTTTTTAACCAAACTGGAATTTAAGCCAAGTAACCTCTAAATTAATAAGCCCAAGTCTCAACATTACTCAAATTTCTTATCAATGCATGGAAAGGACTCACAAGGATGCAACCCTTGCTTTATTACATGGGAGCATTAATCGTTTCTCTGGTTTATGTTTCCTTCAACATGGGAATTTGCCGACGAGGTGGGATATTGGGATAAGAGGGGTCGGGTCTTCATGACAACCCTAACAATTTTACTTTGGCTTACGTTAAATTAGGATTGAGCTCTAGCTTCTAGCCAATAATTTGGGTGTTGGGCTTAAGCCAATTTTACCCTTTTGGTTGGTTGTGTCTGAGACCTATGGTGATGAAGATTAGAACTCTCTCATTGCATTTTCTCAATCCTTGAGTTGGGATATTTGAGATTCAGTTTGAACCTTAAGCAAACCGAGTCAGAGTCATTCCTTTGTTTTGGAGGTTGCATAGGATTTTTGGTTTCCGAGTTGTTGTTCTTTGGTTCCTACAAAGCTCAATTATCTAGGTGTGGTTTTCAATTTTCATTTCATTTTGTGTTTGGTTTCGAGTGTTGGAATTGGGGTTGTTATGCCTCCAAGCTCTATTTCTTTGGTCCAGTTTAGTGAGCACTTTTAGCACATGTTTCAATACTCTTTGGGACAAAGGAGATATAAGGTGGAATTCAAAATTTTCTTTGGGTGTAATTGTTCATCCAAAACAATAGTCTCTTCTCATCCATGGTTCCTAGATGCATGATTGATGAGGGAATCTGACTCATGGATTCCAAGGATTTGTAAGAGATGGGACCAATTGATCCGGATTTTATGAGCAGAACGAAATGACTATAGATTATTAACAGGTGTTTAACACAAAATAACAGAGATATAGTAAAACTGGTTTTCTATTCAATAAGAAAATAAGCTGAAATTGTAAAATGCAGCGGAAACAAGCTTGCTGTAATGGTGGCAGCTTATCTCTGAGAAGAGATGTGACGCCTGCGCTCATTCGGCATAGGATGATTACAATGAGGCTCCAAAGGCCTTTTTACAATAAACATGAATGCCAAAAACCCTAGACATCCAAAAACCTAACCCTAGGAGATGAAGTGTCAAAAGTCACGTGGGCCCCGTTTGGGTAAGTTAGTACATCAACTTCCCGGGGTCGTAACTTTTGCATACGATCTTCCTTTTAGGCATATGATAGCCCGTTGGAAAGGTATCGTCAAAGAGATTCATTTTGGGGACTCAATCATGCCTTTAGCTATAATTGAGAAGCTCGATCTCAAAAAGCCTTCATTTAGGCACTCAAAATGGCCTCGAAAGTTAAAACTACTAAAAATAGTAAATTGCCAAAATTGTCAGAAAATTGTTTTGAGCCAGTTGGAAGAGGTGGGTGGCCACCGATATCCACCTGGATCAATATTCCCTCCTTAGGAAGAAATGGTATCCATTGCATTCATTTCCCCATCAGATGAGGAAATTTCTGCTGAATTTGGCCCCCGGTGAACTTGCCTTGGTGCAGGAGCTGCCCTGCTTTGATGACTCGATAAAGTTGGATCCTTTACTGTCGAGTGCCCTTGATCTGTGTGTCCACAATCTGATCGCTGGATGCCTGTTGTATGCAGTCTGGGTTGATCTCTGTTGGTGTCAACTACTCTGCTACGTCTGAGGTGTCCAATAATGGTGGGAAATAAGGGCGAAGGAGATCCACGTTGAACACTGGGTGCAGGCCAAGGAAAGGAGGAATGTTGAGCTCAAAAGCATTATCCCCCACGACCTTGGTGATAGTGTATGACCCATAACGGAGTGGTCAAAGCTTCTGATGGGGTCTTGTAAGGTGTTATTTCTACAAGTGCAACCAAAATTTGTCACACACCTGAAGCTTATGTGGCACTCGATGTTGTTCATGGCGCTGATTGTACTTGTCAATGGACTTCTGTAGGATATCCTGAACCTGTTGGCGGATGTACTAGATCCTCTCAATGAACTGGGTGGCTTTGTCAGCTTCAGTTGAGTCGGTCAAGGTGACCGCAAGGGGAAGTGCAACATCTATGGGATCCAATGGTTGGAATCCCAATCCCACCTGAAAGGGGTTGTGGCCAGTTGAGCTATGCAGGGCTCGATTGTAGCTATGTTGGACATAGGGAAGGCTCTCATCCCATGCGTGAGGGTTATTTGAATTATACATGCGAAGGATATGCACAATCATTCGATTTACAACCTTGATTTGGCCATCTGTCTGGGGGTGGAAGGTCGTGGATTTGGTGAGTTTGGTGTCTAGCAGTGACCAGAGGCTCGAACAAAATGTGTTGAGAAATCGACTTTCTCGATTTGAGACAATGGTTTGTGGGATTCCAAAATGTACCCAAACTCGTTCAAAGAAGAGTTTGGCAGTGGCCTCTGCTGTGATGTTCTTCTTGTAGGCAACCAGAATCGCCATCTTAAAAAAGCGATCAACAACCACAAAAAAACAGTCATTTCCCTGCTTGGTGGACGGGAGGCCCAACATGTAGTCCATTGAGATGGATTCCCATGGCCTTTAAGGAGTAGGAAGAGGGGTCTACAGGCCCTATTTCTTAGTGTTTGGTTTGGCAATAGCGCAGATAGTGCATCACCTGATATACTTGCTGACCTCCTGTCGAAGTTTCGACCAGTAGAAATGTTTCTGTAGCATTGCCACTGTCTTTTTGACGCCGAAGTGTCCTGCCACCTGACTGTAGTGGGCTTCCCAGATAAGCTTTGCTCGCTCGCTTGATGGAACACAAATATGGCCCAGACGACACAACAACCCATCCTAAAGATGGAAATTATCGACCACTGCGTTTGCACCCAACATTTGGTAGGTGTTGGCGAAGTCTGGGTCTGTCTCATAGAGTTGGGGCCATCCAGAGGTCTCATGGCCGAAGGAGTCTAGCACCGTGGTGAGTGTCGCGACTGGCGGTTTGTCGAGGCAATCAACGACGCGATTGGTGCTTCCTGTTTTATACTTGATGATGAGGTGGAATTGCTGCAAGTATGTGGACCACTTTTTATGGCGATCATTCTGCAATTTCCCTTGTGTCTACATGAACTGCAGTGGCTTATGATCAATGTGGATGATTGTCTCCTTCCCAAGAATGTAATGTCTCCACTGGCGGCAGACTTGCACAATGGAGTACATTTCTTTGTCGTAATTAGGGTACTTACGGACAACATCTGATAGTGTTTCACTATGATAGGCCACAGGGTGGCCGTGCTGAGTGAGAACGACGCCCACCGCATAGTCTGAAGCATTTGTCTCAATCTCAAAGGGTTGTTGTAGGTCTGGTAGTGAAAATATCGAGGATGAGCACAAGCACTGCTTCAGATAATCGAACACTTGTTTTTGGGACCAACCCCACACAAATTTCGCCTTACCACCACCCCTGGTTATTTGGCTAAGGGCCCATGCAATATGGGAGAATCCCAACACGAACCTCTGGTAGAAATTGGCAAGGCCCAAGAAGCTCCGAAGCTTAGTGAGTGTGGTTGGGGCTGGCCAGTCACGGATGACTTGGATCTTGGCTGGATCCACATGTACATCATGCTGATCAATTATGTAGCCCAGGTAATGGACCCTGTCCATGCCGAAGGATCATTTTTCCAAGTTGGCATATAGCCTCTGTTGCCACAGGGTGTGCAGAACCTGCTGAATATGATGCAAATGTTCGGTCTTGTTATCCCCGATTTCTAGGGATAACTAGGAGATCATGTCTCGAGGCCCACAGGTCCTAGACATGGAATACCGAGAGAAGTATTGACCTGAGCAGGGCCCTGGAGGGCCCATCCTTTTCTTCTTTCATCAGCTTTGTTTTGTCAGCAACAACATCCATCACCATTGACTTGGTCTTGTATCATAAGAAGTTCTTGCTCCATGAGGTAATTGGTCTAGGTATCATGGTATGTGTCACTTTTGATCATTGAAACCTTTAAATATATGCATTTGATTCCTTTTATCTCTAACCACTGCTTGGATCTTACATTAGCCTACATGATCATGCTTGGGGAAATTAATTGGGTGCCCTAGCAAGCCTGTGCCCATAGGTCTTGGTTTGCCACTGGGAGGATTGCTGAAAATCCATCGTCCGCTCCCATCATAGCACCACTGTTTCATCTTAACTCCCACTCATCTATCCCATTCCCCTTGTCCGGGCACTGGGTTGACCTATTTGCAGGATTGCACCTTATCTCGTGGGAAGAAGGGGCTAAAGGCCTAGAAGGTAAAAGGAGTTGGTAAAAGACAAAAGTTTAGAAATGAAACCTTGAGATGCTTCGCCCAAGGATCCCCGAGAAAACAATAAAAGGCCTCTCAACAAGAAATAAGAGGGACCTGGAAAATAACAAACAAGACCTAGTCAGAGGATAGGGGGTCTCATCACGAGTCAGCCTATTAGGTTCATGGGTACCTAACAGTATGACATTGCCACCCTCTGGTTACCACGCCAGGGCAGTGACCTTTGGTTGCATGGCCAAGGGAAAGGGGGTCTCGTCACGAGCCAACCTTCTCATCTCTGTGAAAGTACTTGTGGGTAACATTGTCATCTCTGGTCACCATGCCAAGGCAGTGTCCTCTGGTTAGCCCTTGAATAAAAAGAAAAAGAAGAAGAAAAAGTGAATAAAAGAATAAAGCAAGAAAAATAATAAAGACAAGAACGGGCTTGGAAAAAATGCATCCATGATAGGTACAACTCGCCTTCTACAAAGGCACCCATAGATAACATTATGCATCCTTGGCCCTCACTGTGCCCAAATGTCTGGACATCCCCTAGCCACATCACATCACTTACATGGCTTGGATGAAATCTTCCTAGAAACTTTCCTTTTCTTGTGGACACTAGCCCAATAGGACGTCTTATCTTTTTCTCCAATCTTGTATTGCAGGTTTTTGTAATGTCTTTGAGCTATTGACTGATGTATTAGAGTTTTTATGCATATGTTTAATAATATTGATGATGAGATGTGATTAACATTGCTATGATCCTGGTGACTGATGAGCCCATGGAGGGCGTAGCTTTTGATGTGCAAGACCATGCCCGATGGACAGGTACCATTTGGACCAGTACACATGGGGAGATGACCAGTTCGGACCTCCATGGGGCTGAAGAGCCCACCAGATGGATGTTGAGACCCCATCAGGGGGTAAAGACATGATGGAGATGGATCAAGACTTTTTGCACTTGAAAGGAAGAGGATGTTCCATCAGAGGCACTCCGGCAGGACTAGACCTGGGGGGAATGACCCCTTTTCAGTGGAACACCAACCTTGGAAGGCTTGGGATGTCTCCATCTTCACCATGACGTCATCCAGCTTTATGGATGCTTTTGGAGGTAGACTGGGCAATAGTGGCACATGTGGCATGTTGGAGAGGCCCCTGGGGGGCTAACGTTTTTCTCCTTGGTGTCTCATTTTCCCTAGAAAGGGCTAGCACCTCCCTTGAAGGGGATTTTACTCTCATTTTTACTTGATTAGGGATTTTTACTTAGCATTTAATGTAAAAGCAGTATGATTTTGACATTATGGCTTTGTCGACCTTTTTATGACCTAAAAGGTAAAATTAGGTCATTGATACACTATATATTGAAGGTTTTGACTCTCATTTTGATCATCAATTATAACTCACTCATAGTAAGGTATGATTTTAGCGCCCTATTGGGGTTTTTGGCTGAACTAGTGATGCACACTTGTTGAAGGAAAATATTTTTTGGCATTTATGGTGTTTCTCTTGAAGGAAGGTGTTACAACTAGGGTTTGCATGGTTATTTCTTCATGAATTGTAAGTGTTTTTTCTGCAAAGCTTCTTATTGAATGGTTGTAGTTTAAATTTCTTGCATATTTCTTATAAATTTGCTGAATCAAAACCCTAGGGGACAAACACACAAGTAGGTCGTTGTCTCATGTCCCCTGATAGAGAAGCTTTAAGCCATTGAAGAGGAAAGAGAGAGCCTAGCCATAGCTACACTCATTTTTCCTTCTTCCTTTATGCTAGCCGTAGCTTTAGAAATCCAAGAGAGGAAGACGTCCTAGGCCTAGGTTATCTACACCTAGGGCCGTTTTCTCCCTCAGGGTTTGAAGAAAGAGCCTTGCCGCAACAACACTCTCCCTCTTTAATCTCTCTTGTCTTGTTTTTTGTGCTTTATCTGAGCTAGCCATTTGCCAGGAAGGAGGAGAGAGCATGAGGCCTTGCTTTTGCAACACTGGAGTGAGCCTCTCTCCCGTAGGGTTCCATCTTTGAGGCCCTGCTTTAGCAGCACCTTGAAACCTTTCCCTCTAGTCCTTTGGAATCACGTCCCCTTCAACTTATGCGTCCTTCACTTTTTAACTCCATTTAACCCTAAGGCACTGATCTCCAGCCTCCAGCGTTGAAGTGAAATCAAATCCAAAACACTCTCAAACTTCTTTCAAACTGAAACCCTAACTACACTAACCCTAACCTACTAGCCCTAGAATGTTGACGTCAGCCTTCGTTATTTCATCTTGATGCAGCAACGTTTCACTTTATAAGCAATTGAATGGTAGTTGAGGGCATTTATTAGACTAAGTATTGTTTGATTACATTGGATGCCATATCATTTTTGTATCTATTGACAAGTGACATATTTATCATTGCCATTTTGCAAACATTGACTTCGTCAATGTTTACTTTTAAAAAAATTCTTATATTGAATATCAGATAGTCATTGATTTATGAAGTACTAAACAAGATTGCACTTATTAGTCTCCTTGCTGTGTTGTCTCAAGCAGGTGCTTTTCTTTTCTTTGGTTATACTCTATTATTGGTTGTTTATCCCAGACTATCTGATTGGCGGTAATCTGTGAGGGGGAAATTTGTCTTTGTACTATTATCCTTTGCCCTTTCAAAACCCCAGGTTACTGGGGACGTCTCCCCTAGGCCTAGCCTCCCTAAATAGAAAGAGCCTCCCCATTGTGGTGACATTGGGTGGGGAAGGTTCATGTTTTGTCAGTTTGACCTACTATTCTTTAGCCTTTCTTGCATCTACAAACTGTGCGATAACATTTTGGCGTCGTTGTTGAGGAACACTGAGTCAATTCTCCTCAAACGACAAATATTTTTGGTAAGCCTTGCCTCAGAACCTTATCTTACAAGCTTACCTTGCGACTCCACTAGGGTGTTTTCCCTATTTCTTTGATAGTTTCAATAAAACTATCTGGCGACTCCACAAACCAAAAAGAGGTTCAGTAATCCTCCTTTGTCTTCCAGAAGGAAGCCTCCCAGGAGCCCTCTTGTTGTCAAATCACTCTTCGGGAAAATCCTTCCTTTAAGAATCATGTCTAGCTCTCAGACCGCTACAACAAACCCAACCAACAATCAAAGACAATGGTCGTCTACTCTTTTTAAACCGTTAGACATGTCAGCCATACCAGGCTACCCTAGGCAAATGCCACCCAAGTATGAGAAGTGGTTGCCTAAATTCACCAGTACTGATGCAATCAGTGCTGAAGAGCACATGAGCAACTTTTGGGCATTTTTCCAGCTTCACCCATTAGTGACGATGTTGAATATTTGGTCATGAAGTTGTTCTCCGCTACTCTTTATGATGCCTCAAGGCGTTGGTACCTAAGCCTTCCCGATGGTAGCATCAAAACCATGGATAGATTTGAAGAGGCCTTTCTCAAAAGATGGAGTGTCAAAGAAGACCCTAATATGCTCCTCACCCGACTGAATAACCTTGCCAAATATGAAAATGAATCCATTCGAGGGTTCCACACCAGATTTGAGACTTTACTGCAAAGAATTCCCGCAAGCCATCATCCGAAAGATGACTACCTCGTCCATGTTTACACTAGATCATTCAATGGCCAACTAGGGTATCTTCTTAGAGATAAAAACCCCCAGTCCATTCAGGAAGCCCAAGAGCTTGCTACTAAAATAGAGGGAAACCTCCTTTCATCCAAGATTGAGCCTTTTGCTAACCCAAGGGGGAGAATAGACACTAAACCAAAGATAGTTCACAATGCTGAGCCTACTTCAGATCTATGTACCAGTATCGCCAAGCTACAAGCCTCTATGGATGGTATCATAAAGAATCAAGAGGAAATGATGAACGAGATTGTCAAGTTGGAAAGATCTCAGACCCAGGCACCTAGGGTCCCGTACAAAGGACAATTCCAGAAGGGGGCCAATTTTATAAACCAAAGAATGAGCATGAAGTTCCAAACACCTTGCCCCCTGCAAACGTTGTTGATGAAAATCCTTGGTGCTTACAATACAACGAAACACATTGGGAGCATGAATGTCTTTACAATAGTGGCCATCAACAAGTCAACAACATGGATTGTTTCATGGAGTTTCCTTAGATAAATATCACAGATGCAAAACAGCAGGAAGCCGTGAAAGAAGCAACCAGGTCAGGAAGGATGGCAGTAATAAACAACCTGGATTAGGAATCACAAGAAAAGCTAAAGAAACAAGAATTTCAGGTGTACAAAAGAAAGAATTTGAAACAGCCTGCTGTTGATCAGGCAAAGCCCCCACCCCTGGAAATGCTTCTTCCCAAGACATCCAAGGCTGGTAAGGTTGACCTAAACTTTGACTTCGAAGGGGCATTATCAAAAATGCATGTAAGCGTGCCCTTGAGAGAAGCAATCAAGATCCCATCCATCAAAGAACACTTTGACACTTTCTTTTTGGGATCAGATGAACCCATGGACCCCCCTATTATGTTGCAAGCTGATTACTTCAGGGTCCAATATGGTGAGAACCCTCCTTTCTTCATGACATTGGCAATGAATGAAAAAAACCTCAACAATTGCATGTTAGATACAGGTGTTGGTGCCAACATGATGTCACTCAAATTCATGCGACGAGTGGTTTTGAAGGTCACACGGCCTTATAGAAATGTATGTGGCTTCGAATCTAAAGCCATACCCACACACGGGGTGGTTCAGAATGTGGATGAATACCCAGAGAAGATAGTCCACATTGACATTGTGGTAGTTGATGTCCCAGATGTGTGGGGGATGTTGTTATCTAGGAAGTTTTCTGCAATGTTAGGTGGCACCCTTGAGATGGACCTCATATTCTTGCAATTGCCTTTGAAAAATGGAATAATAGGCCGTCTCCTTAATGTGCCAATAACCGGGGACCATGTGCAAGACATTACTCACCCCGTTGATAATAACAAAGCACAAGACGAGATGATACAAACTCTTCAAAAGTATTCTCCAGAAGATATGCCCTTTGCAACAGAAGAGGACTTTGATTAGATCAAATGGCCCAAGAAAGAAGAATACCAACAACTCCTAGATGAATTCAAGAACAAAGAAATTGGGACGGTGAAGATATTAAAGAAACATGAAGATGACGTACAAATCCACCCGTCTCAACAAGAAGTTTTTACAGCAGAAGCCCACCCCCCTCCCTCAGCACAATACACCAGGGTTGTCCAAGGGATGACCAAATACAAAGTCAGAAAGTACAAGGAGGGAGACATGGTATGGATGTGGGATACCCAGAAAGGAGAGCCAACCAATGTAAAAGGAAGCACTCAGTCATGGCTCGGACCCTTCAAAGTTGGAATGGAATCAGTTAATGACTCATATTACCTATCCACTTTAGAAGGAAGAAGGCGCCCATTACCTATCAACGGGTACCTCCTCAAACCCCACCAAGGTGGGGGGACCTGACTTCACAGGTAAGTACAAGTAAGTAGGCATTTTGTATTCGTGTATTATACCATTTTCATTTCATGTTAGTTTGCTTTCACATTTGCATTATTGATTGTTTTCTTTCAGTTTATATATATATCTATATGTATGCTAGGGTGGCATTACCACCCCATTTTTGTTATTGATGCCCCTATCGAGATTGAGCAGGTTTGCAGGTTATGCCAGTGATGCCGAGGTTCTCATGCGCTCTACAGTGAGCACATGTCGCCAAGTTGGAGCAAGATGTTATCCCCGATTTCTAGGGATAACTAGGAGATCATGTCTCGAGGCCCACAAGTCCTAGACATGGAATACTGAGAGAAGTATTGACCTGAGCATGGCCCTGGAGGGCCCATCCTTTTCTTCTTTCATCAGCTTTGTCTTGTCAACAACAACATCCATCACCATCGACTTGGTCTTGTATCAGAAGAGGTTCTTGCTCCAGGAGGTAATTGGTCCAGGTATCATGGTATGTGTCACTTTTAATCATTGAAACCTTTAAATATATGCATCTGATTCATTTTATCTCTAATAACTTCATGGATCTTACATTAGCCTACATGACCATGCTTGGGGAAATTAACTGGGTGCCCTAGCAAGCTTGTGCCCATAGGTCTTGGTTTTCCACTGGGAGGATTGCTGAAAAGCCATCGTCTGCTCCCATCATAGCACCACTGTTTCATCTTATCTCTCGCTCATTTATCCCATTCCCCTTGTCCGGGCACTGGGTTGACCTATTTGCAGGATTGCACCGTATCTCGTGGGAAGAAGGGGCTAAAGGCCCAGAAGGTAAAAACAACTGGTAAAAGACAAAAGCCTAGAAATGAAACCTCGAGATGCTTTGCCTAGGGATCCCCGAGAAGGCAATAAAAGGCCTCTCAACAAGAAACAAGAGGGACCCAGAAAATAACAAACAAGACCTAGTCAAAGGATAGGGGGTCTCATCATGAGCCAGCCTATTAGGTTCATGGGTACCTAATAGTATGACATTGCCACCATCTGGTTACCATGCCAGGGCAGTGACCTTTGGTTGCATGGCCAAGGGAAAGGGGGTCTCATCATGAGCTAACCTTCTCATCTTTGTGAAATTACTTGTGGGTAACACTGTCATCTCTGGTCACCATGCCAAGGCAGTGTCCTTTGGTTAGCTCTTGAATAAAAAGAAAAAAAAAAGAAAAAAAAAATAAAAGAATAAAGCAAGAAAAAGAATAAAGGCAAGAACGGGCTTGAAAAAAATGCATCCATGACAGGTACAACTCGCCTTCTACAAAGGCACCCACAGATAACATTATGCATCCTTGGCCCTCATTGCACCCACATGTCTGGACATCCCCTAGCCACATCACCTCACTTACATGGCTTGAATGAAATCTTCCTAGAAACTTTCATTTTGTTGTGGACATTAGCCCAATAGGACGTCTTATCTTTTTTTCCAATCTTGTATTGCAGGTTTTTGTAATGTCTTTGAGCTATTGACTGATGTATTAGGGTTTTTATGCATATGTTTAATAATATTGATGATGAGATGTGATTAACATTGTTATGATCCCAGTGACTGATGAGCCCATGGAGGGCATACCTTTTGATGTGCAGGACCATGCCCAATGGACAGGTACCATTTGGACCGGTACACATAGGGAGATGACCAGTTCGGACCTCCATGGGGCTGAAGAGCCGACCAGATGGATGATGAGACCCCATCAGGGGTTAAAGAAAGGATGGAGATGGATCAGGACTTTTTGCACCGGAAAGAAAGAGAACGTTCCATCAGAGGCACTCCGGTAGGACTAGACCTGGGGGGAATTACCCCTTTTCAGTGGAACACCAGCCTTGGAAGGCTTGGGACGTCTCCATCTTCACCATGACGTCATCCAACTTCATGGATGCTTTTGGAGGCAGACTGGGCAACAGTGGCACGTGTGGCATGTTGGAGAGGCCCCTGGTGGGCTAACATTTTGCTCCTTGGTGTCTCATTTGCCCTAGAAAGGGCTAGCGCCCCCCTTGAAGGGGATTTTGCTCTCATTTTTACTTGATTAGGGCTTTTTACTTAACATTTAATGTAAAAACAATATGATTTTGACATTATGGCCTTGTTGGCCTTTTTATGACCTAAAAGGTAAAATTAGGTCATTGATACACTATATATTGAGGGTTTTGACTCTCATTTTGATCATCAATTATAACTCACTCATAGTGATGTATGATTTTAGCGCCCTATTGGGGTTTTTGGCTAAACTAGTGATGCACACTTGTTGAAGGAAGAGATTTTTTGGCATTTATGGTGTTTCTCTTGAAGGAAGGTGTTACAACTAGGGTTTGCATGGTTATTTCTTCATGAATTGTAAGTGTTTTTTCTGCAAAACTTCTTATTGAATGGTTGTAGTTTAAATTTCTTGCATATTGCTTGTAAATTTGCTGAATCAAAACCCTAGGGGACAAACACACAAGTAGGTCGTTGTTTCATGTCCCCTAATAGAGAAGCTTTAAGCCATTGAAGAGGAAAGAAAGAGCCTTGCCATAGCTACACTCCTTTTTCCTTCTTCCTTTATGCTAGCCGTACCTTTAGAAATCCAAGAGAGGGAGACGTCCTAGGCCTAGGTTATCTACACCTAGGGTCGTTTTTCCCTTAGGGTTTGAAGAAAGAGCCTTGCCGCAGCAACACTCTCCCTCTTTAAGCTCTCTCGTCTTGTT